>JAOBRG010366138.1:0-12165 GCA_027574985.1 Umimayanthus nakama | reverse complement strand
ACAACACAAACAAGTTTTCATAATTTTGGTTTTCTTATACTTTGTCCTTTTGTCACAATAACGGATATGTTCCTAAAATATTCGAGACGTAACGTATATTTCGTAGGATGCTTTACTTTCAAACTTTATGTCGACCAATAGCAGAGACCATTTAATTCTCTATTTTTTCCCATAGCTTTGAAAGATCGATGTTGATTGCGTTCCCAAATCAAAATCCTGATACAAATACTCTTACTTTTGTTCAGAAATAGACCAAACTCCAAAGCTTACGAAATAAAATAATTAAGAGTTCAATTTTTTTGGAATTAGAGTTAAACAAGTTATATATTAATAACTATGACCAAGTTTTCTATTTGCATGCAAAGTTTAAAGTTAACCAATAATTAACTAGCGAAAATAGAGATGGGTTGCCACAACAACCTCCCCCCCCATTCCAGAGAGGGAGGAGGTGGAACAAAAAAAAACCAGAGGGAAGAGTGTGGGACAGAGACCACCTGAGAGAGAGAGGGGGTTAAGCCGAGGGGAATGAACGCTAACTTCAAAATGCACACACGACAACAAAAGAGACACACTATTTCAAGTAATCTGACAAGAGAGTTTAATAATTTGTATCTTACAGCAATCACAAACAAAACAGCGAGCGAACACAGCTCCAATAAAAATCCTTAAGTGCAAGTAAAACTTTTCCGTATTTTGGGAGACAAGAAGTGAAGACGATTTTTTTTCTGAAGCTATCGGTCTTCGTCCCCAACTGTACAAGTGCACGAATGAACAAGGTTAAGACGCGTTCTGTAGTTGATAAAACTAACTGATTTGAAAACTCGACACATTTCATTTCTTTATAATTATTACCTTGACCATGCACAGTGTTTAGCTTTACGTGTGAGCCCAAATGTGTCTACTGTGGTTCATTGCATTACAACGCCCTTTGTGCACGGTTATGGTCCATGAACAAAAAAGAAATGGAAAACATATAACGAAGAAGTTGGTGAGTTTCTTAACCAGTTTCGTTTTATCAACCATGACTAAAGGTCCGTTCTAAACGAGATTGATACAAAGCTTCTTCGAAGGCGCAAGCCCGGTACCCGACATCCTTCGCGCGCTGTCACCATCGCTATAGTCCAACAATAATAAATTAAACTTGAGTTGGAGGGGGTTGTGAGTACCCAGCGCTCTCTCTGACTTGCGATGGAGCTCGATCTTTAATAGTAGTTTCTACCTACCAAAAGTTTGCAATCTGTGCAAAATACATTGTGCGGCACGCAGAATGGGTGCTGAACCCAAAAACTTGTAGTTTAACTGCGAATAGTGCATTGTTAATGTTGCCTCTATATATACACACGAACAAAGGATCAAACTTGCAAGCATCTGCTCAAGAAATAAGAAGTCTCAATCCAACTAAAGGTCGGCCAGTACAGCCAGCGCTTTGGTCTTGTAAACTCGACCACCAGCACAAGTCTACGTACGATGGATCCAATTCCTCACTCATTGTAGACTAGGGGCCTTCGCCGGTGGTAGACCAAGGACCTGCAGCGATGTACCAAGGTTGTCACTTCAAAGGCTCTATTAAACCCATAACTGGCCCATCTCCAATTGACAATTGATGATCGGCCAAGATATGTAGTCCACGATGGGTCGAAGAGAGTGCATATAAAGAGCCAAAACACCTACAGTCCATGCTAAGACCAAAGGGATACAAAGACCGAAATCCTGATTGGTTGGGTTCGTTGGCTGGGACTCCATCTCACAAAATACTTCGGTTTCTAACACACGCGAGCAGTCACTTACGACTTTCCCGCGAGAGATAACCTAAACGAATAAGCGGTCCATGGAAAGCAGTTCATCTTCTCCTCGTGTTTTTTCTTTTTATCTGTAAAATAAATGAACAAAACGGAGATTTCGAGCTACATCTTCAGACTTGCACAGCAACACATACAAATGGCATCCCATAATATTACAAGCACTATTCTGCAACTTCATAATGGCACAACCATTGACTTGGCCAGAACAAGCTACCGTATGTACTTGAATAAGCGCAAATCCCCAATGCAAAGAAAGGTAATACGCCCCCTATTATAATGAAGTCTCACTGTTGGATAGTGAAGACGACGCTGTACCCGAAGCTTCATTGATTTACGTTTGATTGAACGAACTTTCATGTGCATGTAAACTTTGCTGTTCGGTATTCACACTGTAGCGAGACACATGTTTACGTCTTCTTTGTTTTTATTTTTTTGTTAGAAAATAAGTTAACTGAAAATGTGCGGCTGAGAGGGGCAAAAGTTCAGTAAGCGCCGACTCGAATAAATGTCCACCCTAAAGGTCAAAAAGTAAACATTGGTAAGCGCCCAAGGTGCTCAATCGAATAAATACTGTAGATACTGTGTATCATCAATCGTGAACAACACCTTCAAACACGAATGACTTTTACTTTTTTTAAACACTATAAAAGCCTGATTTTTAAGACTAAAAACGTATTAAACCGACTTAACTCCATAAATGTCTTGCTTGCCCTTTTAATCAAGTTAGTACTTAAGCAAATGTGAAAACATGTACATAATTCAAGGCACTATTGTGTGTCAGTGAGTTGCCTTCACACGTTTTGTAGTACTTTTGCATTTAGCACTTTTTACAGTACTCTTACTCGAGTCTTTTCGTAGTATCAGTTTATGCATAGCCATACAATTCGATTAAACTGACCACCCGTTAACAAACATTCAGAAGTATATTGTTAAAAAGTGTCAATTCTTAAAAGTTAATGTTATTGTTCAGCAGCCAATGAAACATTTTGTTCTCAGAGTAGAGCTATACTGTTTCCTGCCCGCTTTTTGCCCTTCTCTATTCTGCTTTTCTCTCCTCCTATTCCGAACCCCCACCCCCTCGTACCCTTCCCCCTTGAAAAACTGATATAATGATACTTCTAACTTAATTTCATTTAGGAGGGAAAAAGGGGGGGGGGGGCATTAGTAATACAAGCTTACATTTAAAATAGTTTGTTCTGACGTTCGTTTCTTCGTATCTTGCGTCTTCCTCTTTTTTGAAGGGCTCTCCTTAACTGGAGAACGTTTCGGCTGAAAACACAAAATTATAACTCCGTCATCTCCAGCAAATAACTCAAACCATTATCTTAGGCTTTGCCTAAAACGCCTATTATGGGAAAGTTCCTTTAAAGTACTAAAACGGAGTCTTTCTCAGAATATAAATGTAATTAAATGAGCTTCTAGAAAAAAATGTTTTTCAAAACTTCGAATATTTTGCCTAATATGAAGAACGAGAGCTTTTACAGAAAGTAAATTGTATGACGTGCGGCATACTTATGGAGTAAATTACTCGTAACATGTTTTGGCTTAAACTGTCACAGTGCAAAGGATCAATGCTACCTCAGTTTTTAACCTCATGCCGTCCAATTTGACAAGTTGACACAATAATGGCCAAAGATGTATACCGTGCTCGGGAATTTTGAAAATCTGCTCCAATTATTTCTAATGATTCAAGCAGGGCCTTTTCGTACGCTGCAAATGGGGAATTTTCTTCAAAAGCCTGCAAAAAATGATGCATACAATCAAAAATCTCAAGCACGGAATAATAGCACAATTAGTGCTAAAACGGCCAAACATGGTAAAAATGGAGGAAATTGAAACTGACAGCCGCATTGACGTCGAGAAGTGAAATAGTTCAAATTATATCACTCGCATTCGTTTTAAAAGAAAAATCTTTAAACAGTCTTTTCACTATCATTCACATAATTTCATAAGCTTTGATATCAGTATAGGTTTGCGGGTAACCGATGCAGAATAACGAAGTTACATACATAAAACTGAAAACACTGCTCAAAGTGAACGGTAACCTTAAACAAACTGAATGACCTCGCGTATTAGAGATACTCTCTAAGTGAGTTCATTGGGTCAATCCTACTCTTTGAACAACTGTGCAGGTTTACCAAAACGTGGGACAACATTTAAAAGTTAAAGTAAAAGATCTTTACATATTTAGCGTGCGGTACGTTTACTTGCCTTGCTGTCTTTCCCTAACACTCCGTTTAAGGCACTCTTCCCCTTTTTTTTCCTGTCCGAGACGACAAAAAAATATTAAATTAAAAAACAAAGCCAACACAAAATGATTTTTAAGGCTGGTACACAAGTTAACTATACTGTAGTTACCATATGGTTGCTTGTACCTGCTATCCCCGACAATAAATCGAGTGTGTACTTCAGTATTTGGACAGCTGGTGTGCATGCTGTACCTGGTTTGCCCAAGCAACTGAAGTATCGGGATATGGAACAACTCCGAACGCAAATCTTTTATGCTTTTGTTCTCACTTACTTCTATAAACGGAAATAGTTATATCTAATTCAGTTCCGAAACTCACGTGCATTCCTGGACTAAGCTCTGTTTGCTGGGAGTAGGTGCTGGTGAAGAGATAACTCAATAAACACGTAGAATTGGGGTGTTCTGTCCGCTCACTATTAAGTGAGCGACCTTTTCATTATGACAACAATAAACTTGTTCCGCAAAGGAACTTGTAGTCTGGAGCTGTTCCCAGCAAAGGTGAGGGAATAACCGCTTAAAATGGAGCCCAGCCGATCGGCGGTGCTGCGGGGACGTGAAGGGTTGGAACTGCGATGTTGATCGATGGAGTAAAAAAAGATGTTGAAGTGAATACCCTCTGTTATATACCCCCAAATGAAGGTCCCGGATGGGCGGAGAAGTACGAGCCTGTTACGGGCCTGGAAACCAGTTAGCGTTACACAGCGCACAAATTAACGATTGTTCCATGAACGCATCGGCTTATATAAGCTCATATCTAACAAGCGCGAGCGGAATAATTTTTTTTATTAAATAACAAGAATTGGATAAAAATGTCTCGAATTCCATTTTCAACCGACTTGAGTTTTCGGCCATTTGAGGGGAAATTTTCCGTGATAAACTTATCAGTTTTCTTATTTGAACAAATTACAGGATATAGCATTTTTACCATGAGTAGATAGCCAATCAGGAAACTAGAAATTCAATATCCAGTGTTTGGTGTTTGAAAAATTCATTCATTTTCCTTTGCAGAAAAAAAATTCTTGTATCAACAACAATCCGTCGACCAAGGAACACCTGTGAAACAGATTTCTTCAGTGTTCATATCCTTAAAACATTTGCGTGCTTATCTATTGGCTCAGTTTTTAGTTAGGCACTTGTTTCCGGCATAAGAAATGGCATTATCTAGTCGAATAAAGTTTTTTGGGGTGATACACGATATACCAAGTGAAGTGCCATCGTTCATTGTTTTAAAGTGACAGTACGTTATCGCGTTCTTAGTGACGCAACACAGGGCTCATTGTCACTTGGTATATCGAATAGAACCCGTTTTTGGATAGTTTTCTAGTGTTGCACGAACGTAGCTCCACATTGCTAACACAAAGTAAAAGTCAAGCTTTCGAATGTACTCACTTCTAAGCAGTTTTCCATTAGATTTTTGAATTTAAACTGTGATCACAGAAACGTACTTCGAAAATTAGCTATCTTGGAACACAATCTCACCTCGGAGAACATGGCTTTCCATCATCAGTTGAACTGCTGGGGATATCTTCAGGAACTGAGTCCAACTCACTCTTGTTTCTTCGAGCTGCAACCTTTTTCCCTTTCGACTTTCTATTTTAAGATTAAATCAATCAATCAATCAAGCAAGCAAGCAATCAATCGATTATTTAATTACTTATTCAATCAATCAGCAAACCAGTCAAAAAATCAATCCACCAGTCAAACGATAAGTAGATAGATCAATAAACAAATAAATAGAAATTATTGCAAACGCCGGCTCTCATTTTTGCGTGCATTTGCAGGAGATTTTTTCATTTATGTAATTTTCTTTTGAAATCATGTAACTGGTGCCACCTGTCACACAAATACAGTAAGGCTTAACTCTACGAACACGCTTTCTTTGTTTTTTCTTTCTTTCTTTGTTAAGGTTTGCGTTCTTTAACAATAGGGTTTGGGTTACTTTTATTGTCTTTTATCCAATGGGATCTTTCGTTCGTAGAGTTAAAGACGACCCCACAAATACGGTTGCCAATGATCTTAAAAATTCAGAATTTCATGTATATTTCCACGACTTTTACACGTGACCACTTGCAAAATTCCAAAACGTATCAACCGTTTTCCGAAGAACTAAAGTCTTTGTAAATTTCAAAACCAGACACAAGAATATCAACCATTGTCTCGTTAAGGATGACTTTGTAAAAAAAAACCCAAGAATACCAAACTCTTGAACCGGCTGTCTACAATAACCAACTGTGGCCATTCATTTTCACCGTCTTGAAGAGTAGAAACGCTTGGTGTTAACCTTTTCTCAAGATTCAAAAGTTGAGAACTTTCACAAAACTGGAAGCTTTGATTATCTAAAACTTAACAGGAGAAAGGATAATCAAGTAAGTATTCCTACATATAGGTAACTTACTTTACAGAAGGTTTCCCAGGACTTTCCGCAAGCTTGAAGGGCGACTTTTTGTTGGGCGACTTGGGGGGTGATAACGACTGTCTGGCAGTCGGTTTGGACTTCTCGGACAGTGTCGCACTGAGAGGCCTTTTATTGGAATTCCGTGAAACTTTCAAACTTGTTTTCGGTGGTGATTTCCGTTCATTACTGAAATCTCGCGAATTTTTCAAATTTGTCTTTTGAGGTGACCTTTGTGCTTTTTCTGCCGGAGGCTTTCTTGGGGAGCTTCGAGTTCCTACAGATGGTGCGGGTTTACCTCTTACGTCGCCCGGATTTGCTTTGGTTCCTTTTTTGGCCACTTGATTGTTAGCAACACGTGGTCCCGGTTTCCTTTCCTCCTTCTTTTCTTCTACGTTTGTTAATCTGGGCTTTTTCGAGGGACTTCCTCTCGTTACGGTTTCTGAAGCTCTCCTTTTACTGTTTTGTTAAAAAATGCCAGTTACAACTTTAAATGCATCAACAATATTAACTAGTGCGCACTCTCGGCAGGCAGTGACGTGACAGACGGCTGCCGGTTAGGAAAGAAAGGAATTTCTTCAGAAATTAGGAATTTTGATTTGTATGAGAAAGTATTGGTAACTGTTGTTGTTTCACTTCTAAGACAAGCTTTTTATCCCACGATCTGAACTGCATCGATGAAACAAGGGTATCATTCGTTTGCTGCTAAAAACCGTGATATTAAAAATCCATACACTGGGCATCCCCAGGATTACTAATTCAACCCTCACAAGTAATAAGCTTCATTTACCTTTGGGATTGTCTCAAGGGGCTACTAGTTATCTGGTACCTTTCTTAGTAATGTGCTTTAAGTACTCGGGGGTTGACTTGTTCTTACTCACCCAACCCTACACAGAAATATACTTCATATACCCTGGGGATTGCCTAAAGGGATTACTCACTCAATCCACCTCAGTAATTTGGTACATATAGCCTAGGGATTTCCTCAAAGGGTTACTTCCCCACCCTTTTCAGTAACACGTTTCATATACCCTGGGGATTGCCCCAATTGCCCCCCCCCCCTCTCCAAGGCATTAATGAGGTTTACCTACCCTGGCGATTGCCTCAAAGGACTGGTAATTCCGCTCTCCTCCGTGCTGATCTCATCTCCAGACCCCTCCGCACCGACATCCATCCTGTTAGCCATCTCCTTGAACGTTTGCTTTTGACGCTTGCTGGGAAAACGATATTAAACAGACACGTTACTACAGAAACACTTGTGTTTCCTGTAATTGATAGCACCAAAATTCAAAAATTTCTTTTGGATTTCAAAGAGTCGCAGAAAACGGCCTTGAAGAACGAAAATCATATTCATGTACTCTGAAGGACCGTCTTTTTTCGAGAGTCCATACCTTGGCTGGATCTGTCCTCTGGTGCTCCTCTTGGCAACAGCCGTCTTCTGATTGGCTGATGCTCTGTTTGCTGTCTTCTGATTGGCTGTTGTTTTATGTGTTGCCTTCTGATTGGTTGTTGTTCTCTGTGTTGCCTTTGATGGCTTTGAAGAAGGTTTTGCATCAACTGAAACCGACCTTTGTTTCTAAAACAGTTCGCACATAAAGAATTTTTAGGCACACGTTCACTTTCTCATGAGCCAGATAGCTAACAAGCCTACTTTAGTGGTTTGAAAGTGCTGCACGTATGTTCCAAATGATACAAAGGTAACATTCAGCTGGCTGGTATATACTTCTTTATACCATAGCTTTGTGTTCATTTTCTGTAGTCTCTGTTTGCGTGGGTGATTGGCCCGTATTCTTGTAAAATACAGAATTACAACTGCTCAGCATGGTGTATTTTTCCTAGCTATCTTAATTTGTTCATTTATACGGCACAGAGATTGTCATGAAACGCCTTGCAGCTCCTACACTGTATATAGAGGGGTTTTAGAGACTTGACTGAACAAAAAATCATACGCTGATAAATTGGCACAACATCAGGTTCACCCAATTTTAGAGACATGGGTTTTCATCCCGGAATCAATGTGGCGGACATTTGTAGAACTTAAAACTACTTCTTTTAATGCTTTACCCACACATTTATGCAGAAGTCGGTCGTCTTCACTGTTTGAAAACTCAGCTTTCTTAAACCGCGTGTCTTTATTGTCTATTGTTTTATTGTCTATGTCGACTAACCTTAACCAATACAACTGTGCTTCAGTTCCCGCTAACACTAACATGATGTCCGGGCTTCGTGCCATATTTTCTTACATTTTACTGTATTTTCTCGCGCGGAGCCTCGACTTCAAGTTATTATTCACGGGAACTGAAGCGTAGCTCAAAAGTGGTTTATCTGTGTACATACTTAAACGTGTAATTAAATTTGATGGAATTTTAGTACAATTGGGGAAAAATTATGCCCACATCTTTATGGAGCAGTTCAGTTTTAGTATATTTGAAACTTCAGCTGGCGAAATTCGATATATTTCACTAAATTTGACATTCAAATATGAAACTGGCCGTAGATCCACGTGTGCAATTACTGATTCTTGGTGAAATTATCGGGTACAATTACAGAGTCAATTGTCCCTCGTTGTATCAGTATCCAAATTATTATTATAGTATTATTAAAAATAATAACAATATAATGATAGTGATGACAATAATAAGTGACAATAGTAATAATAACATTAAAAGAAGGAGGAGCAGGAGGAAAAGACGAAAGATTTTTATGAGTTCGAGGACCTCTCGAGCCTTTTCTTTGATCCAGAAAAACAGCACGAATCGGGTTCAGCTGTACTTACATGTACTTTCATTGAAGAAAAGGTGTATCCTTTGGGTAAGTAGATCTTGATGTTTGTTTCATTCTACGCGAACCAAAAGCACATGTACATGTAGTTAGCACACAAAGCTTCTTTAAGTATGACAACAACATTGAATTATGACCTAATTTCATCAAACTGTAGATTGAATACTTAACAATTACAACACCAGAAAATGCATCGATGCGTATCGTTACATACTAATGACTACAGAACGCTTAGAGGACCAGTTTGAAGTGAGGGATTTCCAATAGCACACGATTAAAGTATAGTAATGAGTACTGAGAACACGCTAACACCAAGCCTTGCACCCTGAGAAGCACATCTATACTTAATTATTGTTATTGTTGTGCTTGTTGCTAATGCAGGATCTTAAGTTAATGTTTTCTGTAAAGAAATCTTGTCAAACCACAAAGCAGATGCAAAAAAAGTGGGCTTGGTAAAGCGAAACTTCTTCCGCCAATGCTAAATTCTACATGTATGTGCTACCAACAAACATGATATCGCTAACAACATGCCTTGTTTCCTGGGGTGAAAAGCTTTGTAGGTAGTACTGGATTTAAACCTGGAAAGTCCTTTAGCACGATTGTGTGAGTCTGTGGGGATAATGTTCAAGTGATTGTTTGACAACAGTATTGACAAAAAATGATTTTCACATGATGTGAGTGCGCATGGTTAAGAACCAGTCAAAGTGTGTACAACACACAAAGTTCAACCCCTTGGTGTGGTAAAAATTCCTTGACGTTCTAAGGAAATGTAAAAAAGAGTTCAACTCTTTCAAGGAATCCGATGCTGTTCGGTTATTAAAAGATTCGTTTATTCCTACATACATCACGGTGGCAAAATTCTTGATTATACTTGCTGTCATTTGTTAACACTTAGAGATTCTAAGCTGTGCAAAGAGCAGATTTAAGACAACTAAATACGAAATTCTGGTATTTTAGTGTCGTATTATTTTCCTAGAACATGTCAAAGTTTTATTTATATTTCGGTGTGTACAGTTGAAGGATACAACGCGTCGTGCAAGATAAAAAGGAGATAGAAAAAACCATTGTCCCCCGGATGGCAAAGCACAGCAAGACAAAATACACACCTTGCTCGTCAAAACTCCAGCAGCAAGATCGCACACAGTAAACAGTTTCTGTAACCAAAAGAAAGAAGAAGGTGTTTATGTTTATTAGAATCGAAGAAAACAAGAAGGAATTTTCGAAACAGCTCTCTACTTCTAGTTAACGTTAGTTTCAGTCGCTCATAAATTTGCAAACTAAAACTGTCCACAAGAAATCGTGTCTTAAAACCAATCGCGAGCTCCACAAAATAGATATGAAGTTGAGAGCTGAATTAACAATCGCTCAGATGGTTCCCACTATTAACTCAAGCACATTTCAAGTAGTTTCCATGTAGCATTCTAGCAGATGCAAGGATCTTTAGAGGAAAAAAACCTTAAAGTTTTATGCTGTATGATATGTCCAATCATTTAAACTATCCAAAAGGTTAGCAGTAAACTTTCTAGTCGTGCCAGACTGCAGACAACGTAAAGGACTTTCTCCAGGATTTTTTCGGGCGGTTGGATCCCTATTAAGAACAAAAAGAATTAATACTTTGCAAAGCCAATGGTAAGTGATATAGATAAACCATCAAATACCTCATTCACTTTTTGGTCATCTGGTGCAAAAGCATCCTTGCTTTGCTTAATCTTATCCACTAGTTTTTTCAGCAGACTGAAGTTCTCAGCTTTGGCCATCACGGGTTCTAGAAAGAACCACAGATACCTAGAAGAAAATGGAGTTATCGTTTCTATTTGTCGACGAGTGTTTGAAGTAATAAAGTACTTGTTGGATCCTGCTTTGTCCAATGTGACAAAATATTTAGTTCTCGACTTGAACACAATTCGTTTATATTATTATTGCATGTGGGGAAGCCAGTTGTAGTTTCACTTGTTATGGAACACTTCTCTAAAATACTGATGAACAAACAAAATTAATTCAATATTTAGTTCAAAGTGCAACCAAACTCTTACACTTTTAATTTCATCACAAAGTTACAGTTTACAACAACAAAAGGAAACAAAAGGGCTCCACACGCAAACAAAGCAGTGTCTTCCGATAAAAGGTTTAGACGATGAAGATAGGAAGTGAGCTGCAGTGTGTCTCCAGTGCTAACTTTATCAGTAGTTTCAGTCATAGTGTGTGAATTTCTTATTCAATTTGCACATTAATCCTATGAGAGTGTATGACAGTAAACGATGGACAATGAGAATAGCATATTCAACTTGCACGTTGGTCCAATGATAGAGAATGAAGGACAAGGACAGTTTGCAAGTTGATCCTATGATAGCGTATGACGGTGAACAATGGCAAATGAGGGTAATATGATGACCTGCAGCGTTTCATCCAAGTATACTCACTCTGCGTGTTGATCCAAGGAATGCACATCGGTTGCATTAAAGTCCGGGTGGTGCGCCAACAGATGGATGACATGTGGAAGCGCATACTCGGGAAGGAACGTCTGCGAGCGCACTGTAACACAACCGGGTTCATGCAGAAATAATAGAATAAAACTTCGTGATTTTTGAAATACCTTACAACATTTACAATACACTTGAAGAACGATCTCTATCGCCACTGTTAACAGCAATATTTTCTTTTCTGATAACTATTTACGATAGTTGTGAGGGAAAGAAACAATCTTGTTATACTGCAAAGTTATAATCACGAAAACGAAGCACGAAAACGTCTGTTATAAAGTACTAAATAACATTTTACCTAATTTTAATATAACATTTTCAATACGGCAACTAAATTCCACAAACTTGGAGAAGTTTCTGAGATGAAGTTAGGTTTGAGTTTCACTCACCAGCCGCCGCCGAACTGTGCTTAATACACTCTCTTCTCTTGAGCACATTCTTCAGAAGCATCTGTTTAACCTG
>JAOBRG010366126.1:0-26766 GCA_027574985.1 Umimayanthus nakama | reverse complement strand
GGCCCTAATGACAACCTCAGCACATTAAAGTTCCACAATGGCCCCAAACTCTCTGACCATATTCTCAACAGTTGTCCTGTGTGCTACATGTGTTAGGTTAAGCCCACATCTAAGGGAAAACTTTTCAGTTAACTTTGTTATATTGTCAGTGGGGACATTTTTATCATTAATGGTGCATAGGTTTTGCATCAGCCTTTGTTTCTCTCACGTCATCCTTCAAATCCTTCAATGTCTCCTCCAGTTTCATCTTCTCATTTTGTAAACTGGTCATGTTCTGCTGATAGCTTTTTTTCAGCATCCTTCTTTTGATTTTTGTTGTACTTTTTTATTTTCTCAAGTTTCTTTGTTGTGGAAGATAACTCCTTTCTTGTACGTGCAAGATCAAGGGAGGCATCTGAAGTGTTTCTCAAACTTGGAAAGGTCACTTCCTTTCTCTTAACTTTTTGGTTCAGAGTTCTGACTGCTTAAAGCTTTATTCTTTTCCCGTTGAAGCAACTTTAGCGTTGGATTATTCGTAGAAACTTTTTCACCCTTTGGAGCCTTGTACATCTCCTGCAGTTCTTGTAAGTCGACCCTCTATCTTCAACAGGAGCTGCATTTTTTTGTGCGACGAGTTTTCAGAGATGATGGGAAATCAGGCTTTGGTTCTGTCGAATCAGCCTTAGTGGTAGTAGCCACTTGATGACACTCTGCACTTGAAGAAGATCCTGCATCACCAACTTTGCGTTTTTTCTGCCCCGCGCTTCTCTTTTAAGAATAGCGTTCCGTTTTCTTCGATGCAGGAACAACACAAAGGAAAAGTCAGTTTGTCATGGTAGGGACCATCTGTAGGAAGAACGGCACACTTGGCCAGTCCAAAATAGTTGGAGAGATCGGTAGTTCCCGGTTCGTTTGTTTATTGGTATGCAGTGGGTATTCCATGGGGTCTGAGATGAATGTGTCCTTCAGTGCGTGTTTTGTGCACTTCATCTTAGGAGGTAAAGTTCTCTAGAAAGGAGAGAGAGAAAGAAAGTCTTATTTTCACATTTATTCATTTATTTTTTCAAAAATTATGCACATTCCCCTGTTCGTCCAGCACTATTATTGCAAATTTGAGGTGTGCATGTACATTTGTTCTGGCCTCAAAAATACACTGTACAGTTCCCTTCAAGATCTAGAAAAAAAAGGTAAAAATAAAGTAAAGTGACGCTATTACTCTCACGGGAGATGTTGTAGTTTAACAAATGAAACTTTCAATTGGCTTCTTTTCCTCCTGCTTGGTTTTTCATGGATATATTTCAAGTTAAGCCAGACAGGATTGTAAAATGTGTCAAGATGGATGTATTTTGAAAATAATAGATATATGGTATAGTAATACTTGCTATGGTTATACTATATATTTGAATGTATGCATAATGAAGTATGGGTGAGAACGGAAATTTAACCGAAGTGTGTGCCACCCAAAGCTGATATATTTTTTTGGTAAGTTTTTTAATATTTCGCTGTAAACACAACAGAACCAGTTGCTAGGCATAGGGTTTTCTTTTTTTTACATCATGGAATAATCTCTCTGTTTAAAACATAAAGGTCATATTTATTATACATGCACAATCTACTCTAACTTGTATCAAGAATGTATGGAAGTTCCATTAGAAGTGTCAGGGCAAGAATTTACACTGACATCTTAAACTAGTTTTCCAATCGTTTTTATTCTATCAAAAGTGGTATGCCCGGGACCAGTGCCAATGGAGAAACTTCCTGGCAACTGAAGAACTAGAATGCCGATGACGACGATGTCTCAGATAAAGAGTTGGAAACAGATCTAGAAACAACATATTTTTAATTCTTTAGTTATTTATTGGCCTTATATGTCTTTTTTATTTATATTTCTGGCATTTCAAAACTAGCATGTGCTTCCTCGGGTGAACTTGGAAATACAGTTCGTATTTGTGTGTAAGCACATGCTGGCTGTGGTATCCTCTTCCTTCCCAGTGGTCCATAAACCAATCTCGTGATGCAACGCAGATCAACATCACAATCAACATCACTGCGAACCAAGTCACGTTGAAGTGACTCGACACACTGCTCCAGCTCCTGGCAGCAGTAACATTCGCAGATATTTTGCAGCTTCTCGAGTGAGCAAATTCCACACGTACACCTAGAAAGTTGGTTGAACAAGCTACCTTATGAAACTCGAACAAGATGTATACTACGCAGATAGTTCACTTTGACATTATCCATAAAATTGAACACATCGTGACTCGGAAATACGAGTTTTAAAGAACTACAACCGCATACCATTCTTTCACACTGGTAATCCCGTGGAGCCGTTTTTCAAGAATTTGGGGCTATTCTTCAGCGAATTCTTTGAGTACAGCCGTTTAGCATCGTTTGGAATCGTGGTTCGAGAAGGTTTTGCTGCTTCACTGAACGGCAATGGATTTCCGCGTGATAGCTCTGCTTCCTTATCTTCGAATTCAAAGGAATTTTCTGAGAAAACACTTGATTCTTTACTGCAATTTTGATCTTCAATATCAAGAGACTCAGTAAAATGGACTGTATGCGGCGGCAATTACTTGAGTAAAAATGCACTTTATTTGCGACCGGTTTCGGTTAACAACCTTTTTAAGGCTTGTGCTAAACACAAAAGATACATAGTTTTATAGGATATTTCAGCCTATATATAAGAAAAATTAATCATCTTAAAATAGCGATGAAATACAAAGGAACAAGTAACATATGGGAAGAGATTACATTTTATTACGAATTGTGTTTTAAGTGACGCACTTCCGTAAAATGTAGTTTAGGAAGTTTGTTAAGAAAACTACAAATGTCAAATTCCGCTTGCGTTTCTTAGAAGTACCAGCCCGTCGTCTCTGTAGAGCCCTACGCTGTTTTTATCGTACTTGTCGCTAAGGTTGCTCAGGAGGAAAAGTCAAAGCGAATGAGATTGCTTTGGAGAGTAAAGATTCGGTGGTGGATGGGTAAAAGCTGTTGATGTCGAACGAGGCGAAGAAATGATCTTGCTTTTCGGATATGTTGACGAACCAATTGGTTACTTCTGCTGTGTTTTTCCCTTGGTTGAGCTTTATCTTTTCTCTGATTGCGGAGTTGATGTTGTTGAAGATTTGTTTGCTGACTTTTCCGAGCTCGCTTTTTGAAAAAAAAAAACAGTACTGATTATTCTCCCAGTTGAAAGGACAAGTTGGAACTTGAAACCCTTCCCATGGCTTTCAAAGTGTGTCACGCCACAAGGCCCATCTTTTAAAACAATTAATAGATGCCAAACATGCTGTAGTGGCTAAAGAATCTGTTAAGTTGGGTAGTATTCCAGGATGGCAGCTCTACTCATTTCATACCCTCCTAATTTTTTTTTTAGTTTTCTCAAGGTCAAACACATTAACTGCTGTCACAGAACTTCCAAAAACTAAAAGTGATTGGTCAGTGTTAAGTAAGTTTGATTAATTTAAATACGAAAAATTCACTTTATAAGTAACATGGTCGAACTAGTTTAATTACCTTCTGCTATAATCGTCTTCTGGATTGTCGCTGGCGTAACTACTGGAGAATAGTTTTTGCATCATTGACCATCCTCTCAGTGATCACAGGAAAATGGGTGTCTGGCCAGTCAACTTCCTGGGCAGTAACCTCTTCTAAACCTGCTCCCCCAAAGCTCTAAGATAGGTTCTTTTGAAGTTTTTTCAAAAGGTATTTGAACTGAAAAATAACACGCCTATTTTTATTTGTACCAGTACTTTACACAATTTTAAATCATGCACAGTATAATTGTCCTCACAATATTGTCCGGTTCTTTAGGCATGCTTGCTTAAGTAGTAGCAAAGAGCGGATGCTAGCGTTGTTGTGTTGATACTATGTTAACGCACTACAGTGGCAAAAAAGCAAGAAGATGGCTCTCAGGTCTTAACATGAATTCTGTGGGGGCAAACAATTAAACTGGGCTCTCTGGTGCTCCACGTCTGGGTGCGGAATTTCCAGCCTAATATTATTTTAAGACAAAATGGCTGATGGGATTCGTGATTTAACAGATTCAGAATTACATTTACCATCACAAATTAGTTCCTTCTGGTTTCACGTGTATTTTACAACAAGGCGTCCTTATTTAAATTGGGTGGAAGACAGAATACGTTTCCTTTACCGGGGGACTTCACATTCAATACAAATAATTACCGATATGAATTACCGGCATATAAACGTTTGTGCAATGAATTTAGAATAGACCCAAATACGGACTTCAGATTTAAAAATGGGATCCAATCACGAGCTTGGCGATGTATTTATATATTATACAAATGAAGGGTATGTCAAAACCTATCCAAATAAAACTGACGACGGTGGGAAAGCAGAAGATTGGAATTTAATTCCTTGTTTCCAAAATAGACTATCAGAAAAACAATATGAATACTTCATTCGTTCTGATTCACATGGTTTAACCATTGCTGGTTTATCGAGAATAAATCAAAGCATCGAAGTGGGTTTTTTTTTGTATACTTATCTCCACCAAACTCTCTGGACACAAAGAGCTTCTTCTCTTCGTCTGTTAATTCGCGAGTCGCGTTTGGTTTGTTGCCTTTCCCCCGCTTCACAAGGTTCTTTCTTTTGGCTTTCAATTCTTCTCTCAAGCGGCAGGAAGTATCGTCCTTCAAAATGTTAAAATGGGCTTTTAAAATTTGGGTAAGGTGCAGTTGGATGCTCTTTTGGAAACTATTCAGTGTGTCTGGCTCGTACTCTCCGCCATCTTTCTTGCGGACGTCCCGGAAGAACAAACACAGGAGCTTGTCGAGGTCTTTTCCACGTATGTTATCAATGTTGAAACTGCCATCTGTTCTTGCCAAGCAAAACTGTTCAAATTTCTTCCAGTCGCTTTGCGTCCTCAAAACCGTTTTTTTTTTTATTTCTCGCCGAAAATGAAATTTTCAATTTATTGGGTTGAATCTTCATTTTGGCACTCGGCCATTTTCTCACGCTCTGTCACAATTTCTTGGTCTTATGAGAACTCAAGGAAACCAAGCTTAATTTCAAAGCTTGGACAGTCTTCGCTATATACAACAGGGCCTTGCGGACTGTCCACCAAAACAATATTCTCAGCCATTTTATTTTGTTTTGTTTTTTCGGGGTTTTGCTGCCGAGCGAAAACAAAACAACCAGCTGCTTTGTCCGTAGAGGTCCGAAATTGAAATTGACCTGAAATTGACCAATCAGAGCTAGAGAATTTAGCCATATAATAAATTAGCTTATTGTAGTTGGAAGCCAAGTTATACAGACTGATCAAAAAATAAGCTTGCGAATAATAGGTCAGCTTCAGTAGTTGCGACATATTCTTCGCTGTGATTTCTTTCATTCTGTTCAGCACTTTTCCCTTCAGGTATGCGGAATAAACAAGTCTTTTTCTAGCGTCAGCTTCTGCGGCCTCTATTGTTTTTAATGTTGGAAGACATGTCTCTTTATTATCTAAAACAACCTCAACGCCGGTGTAGTTCCTAAATCGTTGCCCGTTTTGAATACTAACTTTCAGTTTGCGTCGTGTATCTGCAATATCCTTTCATGCGTGCGCAGAACTCTTGCTTCTGTCTTTTTTCATCACCAAAGGGGGTCTGAGATTTTCATTTTACAAACTTGGAGGTCTGAGGTCTTTGTATATAGATTAGGAGGGGGTCTGAGGTTTTCGTTTTATAGATTTGGAGGTGGTCCGAGGTTTTCGTTTTATAGATTTGAAGGGGGTCTGAGGTCTTCGTTTTTTAGATTGGGAGGGGGTGTAAGGTCTTTGGTCTTCGTTTTATATACAGCCGTAATGCGCAGGATTGGCACAAATGTGACACAAAAAAAACAAATAGAAAATGGAGCCCACTCCTTGACTCGAAGCCTACCGGCCCGAGTAAAAAAAAAATGTTGACCAGAAATTCAGATATCGAAATCAACTATTAATTTTGGCTTTATAATGTACCAAGTTCAAGCTATGACTGCTACTGAGATAAAGTACAACATACACAGGGTAAGCTTACCAACATTGTCATCATTTTCCCATTGCTCATATGGTGCATTCTTGTAGCAGAGATTATTTAATATTCTCTTAAGCAAGGTATCTGCTTTCTCTCGGAAGGCCAGGTTATGTTTGGTTTGAAGTATCATGGGTTCAGTGTAATGTCATCTCTTCAGCTCGTAAGCTACTGTTCGCACTTTGTCAGGGTTATCTGTATCTGCGCTTTCAAACATTATTTTTGTTGGTTTTATGGCAGAATAATTCTTGACTCTCCTCACATTGGTATCAGTGGTGTTGCCCTTAATTGTAATCACATGAGTTGTCCGTGGCAGTGGCTGAAATAAAAAATGACAGTGTAACTATATTATATGTGTATCCATGAAGTAAACCCTAAGCTTTTTTTAAAGTTTAAACCCTTAAGTTGTGTGCCCTACAATAATATCTCAGATGCTGAGAAGTACCCGTGTTGATGTATTTCTCCAATACAACTGAGCAAACGATTTCTAAAGCATGGGTCGTTTCTTTTTGCTACGAGGCTTCCATTCTGTCCAGCTGTCCGAGAAACTTCAATTTAAATGTTGCGTGTTTTTTGGTGGAAAAATTGCCAGAGCACAAAAATGTAGACTTTGCATATGGTTTGTGCAAGTGTTGACAAAAACTAAATTGTTCTTTAATACCCGGGCCATATGTAATGATTTCAGTTGATTTAACTCGGTATAACAGCATAAAGTTATTATTCTTTCGAATCTGTAGTTTTAAGTTCAAGTTCGTTAATGCCCCAGACACAGAGAAGATCTTTCCTTTGTGTTGAGGTAATACTGCCACTGCTGAATTCGAGTTAAAGACCTTTCTTACTCTGCTATGTGTGTTTTCATGCCAAAGCAACTATCTTTGGGATCGAGTTCACATTCTGAAAGTGACGTCAAAACCTTTAGTGCCAAGGTCTTTCCATGATCTTGGTCTACGCCATACCTTTACGGGTCTTTGTTGTGGTGCAAAACATGTGCCATTTCATGAATAAGTGTTTCAAGGATCAATTGGTTTGACTGCTGATCAGGAAATGTTACAATAACGAACGTCAGGGAAATGGTTTCAATAGGTTTGTACAAACATAACAGTGATCGCTTTGTTGTTCGACGTGAAATACCTTCATATTCAGCGGTAATCACAGTACCAGGCTTGTCCTCTGGGCAGAGGTCTTCGTTAGTGATCCTAACAGTTGTTTGATGCAACTGTTGGACAACAGCAGTTTCTTGATGCTTCTTTGCGGTCTTTCGCAAGGTATTCATATACTGCTGTGCTCCCTCCGCGTTCCCCTATTTCTTGCAATTGAAACACATCCAGTGGTCGTTGCTCTCGTCCAAAGTTTGGCATTTGTTGTAGTACTATATATGGTAACGAGAGCACTGTTGCATCTCCTTTTCGTCATTGGGCGATCGGCATTTGCAATAAAGACGAATAACCCACTCGTAAAGAACTTCCTCTTCAACTGCTTTAGGGGTAGTGACCACATCATGGAATGTAGTGGTCTCTTTCCTCCAAACTTTTTACCAGCGCTGGGCGCTTTGCTTCTTGCTCGTAATGGAATGGAACTGGGCTCTGACGCGTAAAACACACTTCTCACGTCGAAATCGTCATAAAATAAAAAATGACGAAGTTATCCTTAATTCTTTTAAAAGGAATTTACCATGAATTTGACCCAAGGCCCTTTGACTAGTTGCCATGGCAACACCGTTGTACACCCTGACACGGTTGATGTGTCAATTAAAATTCCAATGATGCACGTGTATGCTCTGTTAATTTCAGATCATAAGAATGAATGTCCTTGTTGTGGCAGTCTGTCAAATTTGACACTGTACAAGTCGAAGTACCGATGACAGACTGACCCAAATATTGGTCAAACCTTGTGCCAAATATCTGAAAGACTATTTAAGATAACTCGATCAAATTTTTTTCTCAAACATCTCTTATCTAGTAAACATTTCAGATTGTCAATACCCGTCACAGATTTTTCAGGCGTAAGGCTTTTGCAACGTCTATTTTGGTAAAAAAAAACCTTGAGTTTTTTAAAAATAATCATCATAAGTATGTTCTAGGTAACTTTGCAAACAACAGCCCCGGCCGGGATTCGAACCCAGCATCAAAATTGATTTGTGACCATCTCACTTCTGGGTTTAATGTTGCTTGTTTGCTTGCGTGTGCGAGTTCATGTATACATGGTGTATGTAGTATAATTGTAAAATATTTGATTCAACGTTAGCCTTTACAACTTAATGCATTACAATGCAAAATTTCCAGGCAGCACCTGCTAATTTCCTCGAGTGTTTTCCCATGATAGGACATTTCTGAACTTTCTTTTTTGAAACGAAATACTATGGCATCTTTGTCATCGTCTTTTTCCTCTGCTTCTGCTTGCTCTTTTGTTAGTAACTTGCCATGATACTAAAGTAGAAAATCGCCCTTGAAAAATGTTTTTGTGCTGAAAACAGCTCGACCTGCAAAGGAATATATATATGTACTAGCCAAGCTTAAACAGCACTAAATGAAGTGTACTGATCGATCACATGAGGAAATCAACAAAGTCCTTGATTGAGTTATTCTTAACTCTGTCAGTCGCGTACGTCAATAACCTGGTAATTTATACAAGCTTAAGACGTAAGAGGGTCAAACTTGTAGCAATAATTACTATAAGCAAGATTCAGGTTTTTTTGTTGTTTTCTAGCATAGTAGAAAACTGACAGTTGCAAAAACTTGTAACGTACAACAATGTCAGTCGGATAAATAGTAATTTATCGTTTTGTTTAGATTTTTACCTTTTTTCTGTACAAGTCTCAAGTAAACTATAAACACAATAAATTACCATTGTAATATTCCTACTTCTAAGCACCCAACTTGCAAGGTTATGTATGTGACGCCTTGTTGTTTCCTTGGATTCAAAGTAATTTTAAACTAGAATTATTTTTGTAGAATTAAAAGTTTCGTTTCTGTTCTATGATTTAACAAATGCTATGTGATAGTTGAATCAAACAGTAGTCTGGGGACATTTGTACGCCTGTTAGCTGACTTTACCGGTTCAAATAACATTACTTTTTTAAAACTGCATTCTCTACAATCTACCGACTCTAGAAGTTTTCAGTTGATAAGATGGCATGTGATACTTGGAAAATGCAACTGCTGAAACCATATCCAAAAGTTATTTAAATCTGGTTAAAAAGTAACTACTAGTGTAGTGGCAAACATTTTCGAAAACATTTTTGTTGTTAGTTGATGTTAAAATTGGTTTCATACAGTTTTCCACTTTCTCTCTAAAGATGTTATGGCCTCTTATTTTCCAACTTGCATTGCTAACTAGCTAGTATCTTGCATATTATAGCATACACATACTCCCTGGACATACTATAGTCACCTTTTACTGGAATTGTTCTTGTTGAGAAACCGTCTTGATCCTTTTTTCCTCTCACAAACTGTTTTGCGATTTGAATTGGATCGTTGCTCTCGTCCAAAGCTTCGCTCTTTTTGTAGTACTATTTATGGCGATGAGAGCACTATTGCATGTCCTTTTCGTCATCGTGCGATCGGCATTTGTAATAGAGATGCATAAGCCACTTGTAAAGATTTTCCTGTTCAACTTCTTTAGGGGTAGTACCACATCCAGGAACTGCCCTTTTCGGACCACAATCGCCCATATTACAACAAAGTGTACGTTACAAGTCCTTAAATTCTCCTAAAAACAATTTTTATATGCCCTCTTCAACTTCCACTATAAAAATGACGACTCTAAAAGACGAAGGTTAAAAAGCTACCCACTACCCACACTAAAACTTCCAATAACTTGAAGTAATAAATCCTAACAAAACCAGAAAAAAAATACGTTAATGAACAACCCAATAAATCTCATTACCTCAGGCTTGGGCTGAGGCATTATCCACAATGTTAATACAGTTTTGGACTAAACTCGATACCTTTTCGTTTTTTTAAAAAAAATACCTGGAGCTTCTTCAGTGAAATTAGATTGTACAACTTCCGATACTTTTTAGCTCTATGTACAGACAAGAATGGGCTCCTTACTTTAAACAAAACGAATTTTATAATATTTTGAATATTTAAGTTCGATTTTTCTACAGGCGTTGTGATAACGAATACTTCCGGTGGAAGCATCTTTTAAGTTCCGTCAGATGTTGACTTTGTTCTTTGTATTGGGATTATTTGATGAAGTATCATCTCTTATCAAGTGAATTGACGAATAATATCCTTGGTTGTCTTTTGTTGCCATGTGCAGCCAGCATGATTACCATTTCGATAACTGTCACATTTGGTTGGTGATTTATGGAGAGAAGTAAGTGAGCGTAATCCCGAGGGCTTTCAGAACGAAGAACAAATTTCTAGGTGAAGATAATACCATGTGGACACGCTCAAGAAACCCACTTGCCAGCGCAGCTTGACAGCTAACTAGAGGCTTTCTGGAACTTTTCTTGGTCTTTCGAGATGAAACGTTTAATGTTCAATATAACATCTAATTTACTACCTTGTGGTTGTGCACCAAGAGATCTCTCAAAACTTTGTATCTCGACGTACGTGAGGTCCTGCAACAGTTCCATAAGTCTTCCTTCTGTTATGTCCATGCAGTCTTTTTCCAGCTCTCCAGTCTGCCTGTTTACCTTTGTTGTAAATGAGACGCTGATCACTCAAATATAACCTTTTTGAGGTCAAAAGTAAGAGTTACCGGATGGAAGCCACACAACGCGTAGTGGTAGTAGCGATGATCAAACAAAACTGTCAAAGTGCACAAACGCATTGAGGACCAGTTGTGAGTCAAGTTCCCTTCCTACCCTGTTCTCTATTACCTTGACATTACTTCCAACTGTCGTGCCGGAAATCACATACATCAATACCGATCAGAAAAGTGTCGTTAAAAGTTTGTATGCCAATGTCATGTTCTTGGTATCTATAGCAAACGTTGCAATAGGTTGTGACATTCTGGGTAAGGCTCGTCATAGTCCGAGTTGATGCTCTGCTGGTTATCTTGATGGTTTTTCCCAATGGTACCTCGCAGAGATAACAGCTTTCCTCTTTTGGAATGAACTTTTTGCACGGAATTGGTGGAGCACGACAGCTTGAGTTAACTATTTGGATCTTCTTGATCTCTAAGAGATACATACACATTTTTCTAATCAACTCTGGGTCGTCTGCTAGATAGAGTTGATCCGTTTCATGTGCTTCTCTAAACAGTTCTCTTTCATAGCTACTGCTTCCCACTTCTTCGTTTCCCATGAAGCTGCCAAGCAAATTATGCTGGCGTAAATACCACATGGAGATCGATTTATGAACGTACAGCCTCTTTCTCCGAAGGCATCTGCAATCTAAACTTCTATTGCGGAAATCGGCTGTCACGACTACTCTTGCAAATTTTGCATAGTAGTGCTCATTTCCGTGGTAAACCGAGAAATGGATGAACCGTTCTTTTACGGACACTACCAGTTCTGCCTTGTCGTTCTCTGCTTGTTCTTGCACGTCTTTACACTGGTTGATCCTCCATTTTTTTAATAGTTTTTATTCTGCGTTCGGTTAAATATCATCTAGTGCATCATCATTCAAGACCTCGCTATATTAGAAGACAGAGCTCCTCCACACTTTTTTCAAATGAGTGCATTCTGCAGTCTTCAAGCCACTTCTCCACGCCACGTTCATCACGTCCATGCAGCTATTATCTTCGCACTCCGAGCCAACACCTTCATCCGCTTTTACAAGCACCTTCTTAACATTGATTAAAAAATCAAACCACACCATGAGAGCTTCTTCGCACCAGAGACAAATCTCTTCATCGTCTACGCAAGTGGCTCTAGCCACAAAGTCGTCGTTTTGAAAAGATTTACAGTGCCGACGCTAGCTAATCTCATTCATCACTTTCCCATTGTGAGACATTGTTTGTGCTTCGAGTATTTGACATCTGGCTCGCTTTGTGCTTTTGCCATTGTCGAGTTCCTTCTCTTCTCCGCCATCCTCAGTAAGTATGGATTTTGCATTCCCGAAGCCTTCTAATTCTAAATGTAAACTTACAACCCTGAAAAATTACCCTATCAAGAACAAATTCGTCGTTATTCTTTCTACTTTTCAAAAACGTGAATGCACAATTAGTAGAGCTACCTTATAACTTGTAGAAAACAGACAGCTGTTCTTCGTTCAAAATCTTCTTGAGTGCACAGTAACAAAGAGCATGAACAGTTGGAAAAACCCCTAGGGTAAAATTGTTTATTGGGCATAACACCCCAAGGGTGGTAACCACAATCAAAACATCTTATATGTATGTGCCAAAACATGACTAATGATAGTTGTTGGATAACGATACTCGAAATTAGCAACTATATCCCTAAACAGTGTCCCTATGGTCACTAACAATAACCTCTACGAGAATCTTAGTCCATAATTCCGGTAGAAGCTGAAAGGAAAAAGAACTATTGTAAGAATTCTAATTGCCTAAAAGGCTTTGTGAATGATGCCTTCTCTGCGTTACCTTCATCAACTTCTGTGGCATTGAAGGCAAATTCATACGCTTTAGCTGATTGAAACTTATTACGCCTTGCAAATATACACGAGTGCTTTGCAACATTAAGAAAATCGTTAACAGTGTTAATATCAACACCGTTCTCGTCTGCAAAATTAATAGTGAAGACATAAGATCCTGGAAAAGTCTTGGAGGGCCCTTCTAACATTGCCCTGCTGCGAAAGCGCAACAATCCCATCCCCAGGATGAAACCCATACAGATGCCTCATGTGATCGAGAACATCCTTATTTTCCTCCCGCAGGGCAGCTAAGGCAGCATAATCCAGTGGTGTGTTACACCCCCATGGTATTCCCCCCCTTCAGAAAACGCCCAACCATGTTCCTGATCATTATTCCGAGGTAGAGAAAAGCCTGAACATCCTCTCCGTGCAACTCTTGAAGTTCCGAGCCCTTCACACTTTGTTGCGTGTACCGATCGGGGATGACATGTGGCCACTCTTTGGTAATGTCAGGATTGATTGGAGTATCTAAATTGAGACAAATGATGCGTTCTTCAGATAGGGTACTAGAAGGTTTAAGGTTTTTTGTAGCTAATAGTATAGGGAAACGGACTGTTTCCGCTTACTTACCCTTACCCTCTACAACCGGTTCGAGAATCCTACTGAAACATTCTTCTTTATTAATAACCCATTCCCAGTCTTGGACCTGGTCTGTTGTTGCAAGAATCTTTCCTTTAACTGGCTGTGCCCAAAACTGATTCATGTTTCTATGGAAAAGCAGTGAGCACGTATTCTCTGCTCCAATGAACTGAGTGATCGCACGGACCAATGAAGATTTCCCACAAGGTTTGGTTGACCCCCAAAACGTGAGCATGTTCAAACCCTTCTTGTTAATTAGGAAAAAGGCTAACAAAATATCCAGAAACTGGCACCCGTAAACCCTATGATAAGCAAGGAAATTCAGAACATTAAAAACCCCAGAAATAGTAGGTGGTCGGTACTTTGACTTTGACCCAATACGCCTAGTAAACGTAGATTGCAATAATACTTTCCTAACGAAATCTTCACGTTCCCTCTTTGCAACATGAACATTTCGTGTTGCTTTGAGAATAGCAGATGCATTCTCGCAGTCTTAATTTATTACTCTGCTAACAAAGTAATTGGGCATTTTCACGATGAAGACCTACAGTTATTTGGTCTATCACACAACCAGACTTTGTTGGGGATACATCTAAACCTTTAGCTATTTTATGATAAATGTAAAATAATTTTTCAGGTGGAAGTCTGTATGCTAACGAAAAATCTTCTAACATTCTATTATTAAAACAAGGTCTGTCTCTCTCTTTCTCACCCTGGTCAAAAATAGGGCGAGCACTAGGCAACCATCCCGTGATCTGATCGTACACAGTAGTTAATTTATTCTTCTTAATTCCGTAGAGCCCAAACTTTCCTGCTGTTAAACCATTATTATTGAGCTCTCTGAAAAATTTCTCATATTTGTGGCTTCCTTGAATTAAATTTACACGAAAAGCTAAATGTGACGGCAATGGTCTTTCAGGTGTGTAATTAAATTGCGGACAAGGTTGCCAATTCCTATCTACCCTGCTAAGGTCGTCCAAGTTGTGTTGGGTTTCCTTACAAAGTAAGTAGTGCCCATAAAAAGAAAGTGCTTGAAGGTGAACCATTGGGTCGGCAATATTTAGGACAGTAAAGAAAAACAGAAAACTATAAGTTGTTTGCCTAACTAGGGAAAGGCAACTTTTCAAAGACACAGCACTAGTGTAGCTCCCTAAATTACAAACTCGATCAATATGCTCCATCATGAAATCATAGGGCATATCAGAGTTCGTTCTGGCAGTTTGTGGCTGCTGCCCGACTACTCTTCTAACCTGTGTGGGAGCTACAGGCCTGGTGGGGAACCTTGGCTCCTAGCATCCTCATCATCTATGAATGAGTCATCATCTTCGCCATCTTTACTTGAACCAACAACGCTACTGGGCTGATTGTCGAACCAGAAGTCAATGTTCCTTCTGACACGTCTCGAACAAGTACCTGATTGGGGCTGGTTCTTGTTTCTGGCATTCGCCATAAGGAAATCCAACGCATTCTATAGAAAAAAGAAAAATGGCTTAGCCATGGTCTGTTGGTAAATATTAAACACCTTACTAAAAGATATAAAGATGTTGGAAATGACAATTAACACACTCTCCGATGACAAGCATAATACTCTTATTAACTAAAATTACAAGGTAAGATTGCCACCAAAGGCCATGCACAATCCATTAAATTGTGAACGGTGAATTTAATAATAACAACGCTCCCACATTGCCATAACAATCCCAAATAAACTTCTCCCACATTACCATACTGTTAGGGTTTTCTGATTGGTGAACAACCAGAAATTCCTACCAGTAACCAATGAGGAATATACTCCAAAAAAGGTTAGCGCTATGAAGTTAATTTTTCAAAACTGCCATACTGACAGGTCTTTCAGTTTGGTGTAATTTAAGTAAAGTTACGTCGTAATCAAGTTTAAAACAGGAACATCCAAGCGAGAAGAGTAGGGGAAAAAATTATATTTCCTACCCTTAAAGCGTGTATAGTGCTAATTTAGCAGCTAAATCCCTACCCTTAAAGCCTGCAGTGCTAATCTAAGGAATAGCAGTCGGAGTTTGGGACTTCTTTAATCTCTGCTAAACAGCAAATTAAAGAAAAGTCCCAAAATCGACAGTCTCCTACTAAATGGTGTACTTTGAAACAGAAAAGTAAAGAAAAGTCCCAGAACCGCAAATCTCCCTCTAAGAATACAAAAGGTGGACCGCTTTGGCTAAACCAACAGTGGTCCATCTTTCGTAAGCCTTGAAGCAGAGTCAAAAATTTACTCACCCTGAAATAGTGCATGAGTAGTACTGTTAGCCCCTTGCGATCATGTAGATTTTCCTGGCTTCTGTTTGGTGGAGAGGAATTTTCGGAAACTTCCGAAGATTTTCCTGGCTTCAGATTGGTCCGTATGAAATATCGATCGGTTTGGGGTCCAAAAAATCGATAAAGGACATCATGTCCAAATAGGGTAGGATGATAGACAGGTGAGGTGGTCGGGGAGGACAAAAGGGGTGTTGAAGTCATAGCCAGGGGGAAAGCAAGAAAAAGGGAGATAGGGGTGGGCGGGGGAGAAAAAAAACAGGAAATGGTGGGTCAAACAAGTTGGGGGGGGTCAAAAAAGTCAGGGGGATAAAAAAAGTCAGGGGGGGTCAAATAAATAAAAACTAGAAAAATAAAAATAAAAAAATAAAGAATCTAAAAAATTAAAATTAAAACGGGAGACCACACTTGGAGTTGGGGTTCTCAGCAGTGTTTTAATGTCTTCTTATATACAAGATATTGACAAGGGTTCTGGTTCATTGGAACGGTCCAGTTCAGGCTACCCTCTGGTAGCCCTAGGGATAGGTTTGAGCTTTGTCCTCATGACAGCGACACGACCATGTGTCTTAAACGACTCATGGGCGGTCGTGCATGCCCGTAAGGGTAACTCTTGTCTGGGGATCGATGACCGTTTGGTGAACACCAAGCAGTAGTCCTTGTTGGTGGGTCTTGGCTTGGCGTTAGATGGTGTGGGACTGGGTGACCCGGGTGGTGCGGGGTTGGGCCGAAGGCTCTTGCAGTTCTGCCAAGACGTTGTGGCGCAGCACATCGAAATTGAGCTGGGCTGCACCTTGGAAGTTTAGGGAGAGCCCTTGCACTTTGCAGACGGTCTGACCTTGGTGAGTGGTGTAGCCGAGTTATTGGGGCCGGCCGAGCAGAATTCGACGATGGTATCGCCGTCATCCAGCTCGTTCTTGAACTCCCCCAAGTATTGGCCCAAGGTCGGACTGGGTTGCCCGGGGTGGTGCACGAAGACGACGGAATTGGTGTTGAAGTGCAGGACCCTTTCCCCCATGAGTTCTAAGGCATTGTAGAGTCGCAGCCATGCCCTACAGGTAGTGAACGCTGCCACGAAGATGTTGATGTTGGGCATCAGGGTTTGACAGTGCTCATGTTGTTTGTAGTGGACCTCCACCCTTTCTTTCGTCAAGGCGCTAAAATAGTGGATATCGTGCTGGTCGCTATCCAACAACTGGTGGAAGGGTTGGGGATATACAAATTCCAGCACCTGCATCTTGTTTTCTTGTTGGCCAAATTTTCCCCACATGCTATTATTCATTGTTCCACCTGCTCGACATCCACTCAAATGCCTTCATGGGCTTCATAGTCGTCGATGTAGGCTTGGCATGCTTGGGGCGTGGTGCAGGAGGCAGGCCAACCACTGGCCTCTTGTTTGATTTTCAGCCAGGTGTTCAGTACTCAGCAAAGAGACCCACCCTGGGCTCGGCGAAGTGCCAGATTTCGTGCACGTACCGAACGACTTAGCCCAAAGCAATGGCTTTCTCGAGTTCGGGGGTGCACCAGGTGCCCGTCAGCACCCGTTGTTCGCCGGTGTGCAGACAGTGCCAGGTCTTATTGTGGAGGGGTTGGTCGAGCTGGTCTCTGACCCAGGTCCGACACAGTGGGAAGGTCAGTTTGTCACCAGTCCTGTAGGGCAGCACGGGGTTGTACAAATCTTTGGGTGGGAGCACTGTACACTTAGTTTCATGAATATATTTTCAGATTGATTTGAACATGAACATGTATAACATTGCTGTCAACAAAATTACTAGTACCGCTGTTGCTGCTGCTAAAACAAGGGATGATTTCAAGAAAATTGACGAGGCCCTTAAGAATTATAAAAAAGACCAGGGGATAGGCCTTGTAAAAATATCTTCGTTGTCTGGCTCGTCTGAGCTCATTAGTGGAAGAGCAATGGCTTGAGCCATTTTGTCCCTTTTTTATGTTCGCTCAAAGCCTCTCGACGATGTTTCAATTTCTAGAAAAATGAGAGAGGATTATTAGTTTTGTCAGAAAAATTATTTTGTCTTGAAGATATGGTTAGAAAACCAAATACAGTTATTACAGTTAATAAATAGGTCGTGGTGACCACAGTTTCCAACTGCTAGCAAGTAGCGAGTACACATGCCACTGGAAATAGTACAGTTGTGACAGTTAAGAAGGTTGTTGCGACCACAGTTTATATCTACTGGCAGGTAGCAAGTACCCAAGCCACTGAAATAAAATATTTAAAAAAAACTATAAAAGTCATACCAGAAGTAATTCACTCTTTAGAAAGTTTTTTGCATTTCTCCCTCATGCTTGATACCCTTGCAGTAGTCCTCTCGGCTTCAGCGAGCAAGAGTTCTGTTTTTTTAATTGATTGCAGTCTCGGATTTATTCTTACCTTTTCTTCATTGTCCTCTATTTCACTATCCTCTTCTTCTTCCGTCTCCTCTTCTTTTTCCTCTTATTTTTCCGTCTCCTCTTCTTTTTTTCAACACTCGACCATCAGTCTCTCCCAATCCTTCTTTGGTTTACTCCTATCTTGCACTGCAGTTGTCTCTCTTCATTGGTTTTGCCGTCACTACCAACTTTTGTTTCTCCATCACAACTGTCTTTTCAACATTCCGTTTCAACCAATTCTTCTTTTTTTCCTGCCACCTCTTCCTTTGCTCGTTCCTCATATCTTATAATGTTCCCGAATAGTAAGTTCCTTGGCAGCCATCTTCGCCTTTTTTCCTGGTCTGTCTATCTTTTCACCGCTGTTTCTTACACAGCTCTTTCTAATCTGAAACTGAGCCGAAAATTTCCCAACTATTAAGGCGAATGACGCACACAATAAACAATAAAGGGAGTACACAAAGAGCTTCTTGGATGGTGCGGGTGACCTACAATGTATCACTATACCTGACCTCATAACTGTATAAATGTTTGAGTAGATAAATGTTTTGCGCGTCAGTGAAACTAGATCATACAACTTCATGATACTTTTATCTCTATGTAGAGACAAGATTGGGCTCGAAGTTTTTACAGGCGTTGTGATAGCAAATATTTCTGGTTGAAGCATCTTTCAAATTCCGTCAAATGTTGACTTTGTTCTCTGTATTAAATGGGATTGTTTGATGTCGTATTATCTCTTTACTCTTATCAATTCAATCGACGAAAAACCTCCTTGGTTGTCTTTTGTTGCGATGTGCAGCCAGCATGTTTGCCATTTCGAACACTGTCACATTTGGTTGGTGATTCATGGAAAGAAGTAAGTGAGCGTAATCCCTAAGGCTTTCAGAACGAAGAACAAATTTCTAGGTGTATAAAGGCTTTTTGGATCTTTTCTTGGTCACTCGTAATGAAACGTTTATTGTTCCATTATAACATCTAATTTACTACCTTTTGGTTGTGCACCAAGAGATCTCGCAAACCTTTGTACCTCGGCGTACGTTAGGTCCTGCAACAGTTCCGTAAGTCTTTCTTCTGTTTTCTCCCTGCAGTCTTTTTCCAATTCTCGAGTCTGCCTGTTTGCCTTTGTTTTAAATCAGACACTGATCACTTTAATGTAACCTTGTTGAGGTCAAAAATAAGAGTTACCGGATGGAAGCCACACAACGCGTAGTGGTAGTAGTAGCGATGATCAAACAAACTGTCAAAGTGCAAAAAAACGCATTGAAGACCAGCTGTGAGTCAATTTGCCTTCCTACCCTGTTCTCCATTACCTTGACAATATTTCCAACTGAAAGATGTTGCTGCAGACTGTCGCGCAGGAAATCACATATATCGATACCGATCCGAAAAATGTCATTATAACTTTGTATGCCAATGTCATGTTCTTGGTATCTATAGCAAACGTTGCAGTTCTTTGAAAAAGGTTGTATTCCTGGGTTTAGGCTCGTCATAGTCAGAGTTGATGCTCTGCTGGTTATCTTGATGGGTATTCCCAATGGTACCTCGCAGAGACAACAGTTTTCCTCTTTTGGAAAAGAACTTTCTGCAGGGAATTGGTGGAGCACGACAGCTTAAGCTAACTACCTGGATCTTTTGGTCTCAAACAGATACATACACATTTTGCTAATCAACTCTGGGTCGTCTGTTAGATAGAGTTAATCCGTTTCAGGTGCTTCTTGAGACAGTTCTCTTTCATAGCTACTGCTGCCCACTTCATTTCCCATGAAGCTGTCAAGCAAATTATGCTGGCGTAAATACCACATACAGATCGATTTATGAACGCACGGCCTCTTTCTTCGACAGCATCTGCAGTCTAAACTTCTATTGCGCAAATCGGCTGTCACGACTACTCTTGCAAATTTTGCATAGTAGTGCACATTTCCGTCGTAAACGGAGAAATGGATAAACCTTTCTTTTACGGACACCACCTGTTCTGCCTTGTCGTTATCTGCTTGTTCTTACAGGTCTTTACACTGGTTGATCCTTTATCTTTTCAATAGTTTGTATTCTGCGTTCAGTTAAATATCTAGTTCATCAGTCCTCAAGACCTCGCTATCTTAGAAGAAAGAGCTCCTCCATGCTTCTTTTAAATGAGTGCATTCTGCAGTTTTGAAGCCACTCCTCCACGCCACCTTCATCACGTCCATGCAGCTATCATCCTCTCACTCCAAGCCAACACCTTCATCCGCCTTTACAAGCACCTTCTTAAACATAAATTGGAAATCAAACAACACCACGAGAGCTTCTTCGCACCACAAACAAACCTCTTTTAACGTCTACGCAAGTCGTTCTTGCCACAAAGTCGTTATGAAAATATTTACGGTGCCGACCCTAACTCTTCTCAAGCATCGCCTTCCCACTATTGGGCATTGTTTCTAGTTCAATGTTTGACGCCTTGCTCGCTTGGTTCTTTTGCCATTCTCGCTGTCCTCCTCTTCCCTTGCAGCTTTCTCTTCTCCGCCATCCTCCTTTTTACCAGATTTATCTTCTTCGACATCGCCATCCTCTTTCTTTCCAGCTTTCTGTTCTTTGCCATCGCCTTCCTTTTTCTTTCCAGCTTTCTCTTTTTCACCATTCCCATTTTGTTGTGTTCTTCTCCCAGATTTTTCTTGTTCTTCACCGCATTCACGACCACCTATTTTCTCGTGCGCTCTTTCATACCGTGATAAGTGATGTTTAAAAGGTCCCTTATTCATAACTGTTTTCTCGCACACGGGGCAGTGATAATGAGCTCTCCCTCTTTTGACTCACCGTTTTAGTTTTAGTTCTTACACGGAAAGCAGGGTATAAAATGGAAAACCGTATTTGACAAATTGTTTTGTTTGAAGTGCCTTTTCCGATCGTATGGAGATTTTAAAATCTTTTCGCACCATTTGCAATGCCTATGATCATTTCCGTTTAATGCGCACTCGCCGTCGTCGCATTTTAGGAAGTGCTCCTCAACATAACTTTCGCTAGTATACATTTCAAGCGTAGAACTAAGAGTTCAAGCAAAAATACTCTTAATTGTTATAACGGTAGTTTAAGATATGCTAATAGAAATACAGCATGAAAAAAGGTATCTCCTTTTAAATGGTAAAGCAAACAGCTCACAAAAATTTATTCTTTCTTGGTACTGACAGATTTCAAAAGAGTACGACTACTTAACTAACGAAAGGAAGTACAACTTTTCAAAAATATTATACCATGATTAACACTGACGGGTTTTTTTGAAAACAAATGCCAGAAATTGTTGCAAAAAAGGAACCTGAGCGAAGAACTTCTTTGCTTCATGTCAGCAGCACAGACACTGCATCAGAGGGCTTCCTTCAAAGACCCTTAGTTGGAAATTAAATATATAAATTTGAAAGGCTAAAGCTTACTACGTATTGTTTTATTTGGTTTCATTGCGGTTATCTATCTGTGATAACCAACATATAGGGGAGCTGGGCAACACCGTTGTAACCCCTGACACTGTTGAAATAGAAGATTTTTATAAGTCATACCGGAAGTTATTCACTCTTTAGAAAGTTTGTCGCATTTCTCCTTCATGTTTGTGTACCCCTGCAGTAATCGTCTCGGTTTCAGCGAGCATGAGTTCTAATTTTCTAATTGATTCCAGCCTCAGATTTATTCTCACATTTTCTTCATTCTCCTCTTCTTCAATCTCTTTTCTCCTTTTTCTTCCGTTTTCTCTTCTTTTTCCATCTCCTCTTCTTTTTTCGTCTCCTCTCTCTACATCGGTTTTGTCATCACTACCAACTTTTGTTCCTCCATCTTAACTGGCCTTTAAACCTTTCCTTTCAACCAATTCTTCTTTCTTTCCCGCCACCTCTTCCTTTGTTCCTTCCTCACTTTTTTATAACGTTGCCTTCGTTCAATAGTAAGTTCCTTGGCGCCCATCTTTCTTTTTCCTTCCGTAGAAAGGAACCTGAGCAAACCCATCTCAGCAATGAGGGTACCAGGTGATAGTCAAAAAATGGAGCACTGCGCTAGAGTAAAACTCTCTTTGTAAACCACACTAGAACTTCTTTGCTTTCTGTCAGCAGCACAGACACTGCATCAGAGGGTTTTCCTTCAAAGACTCTTAGTTGGAAATTAAATGTATAAATTTGAAAGGCTAAAGCTTACAATGTATTTTTTATGTGGTTTCATTGCGATTATCTGTCAGTGATAACCGACATAAAGGGGAGCTGGGAGTTAGGCTCCTACAAGAATAAGCCTCAGCGAAACTAAAGAAGCGTGAAATGAGTGCACGGTAGTTGTCTATGCTGTTCCCTGTTAAACGAAAAAAACTGTATGCGGTTTATTTGGCAGGCTCTCCTTTAGTTTTTTAAAAGTCGTGTGTTGAATATGATGTGTATTTACACAAACGACTGTGCGAGCAAATACACATACAACCGAAATTGTCAGTCAACTTACGGAGTTTACGCAACCCAACCCAGTCACAATTCTATTTTGATGCGGATTTGTGTTAGTCTTAAAAGCAACGTTTCCCAACTTCTCACTTACACGTCACTTCTAACCTTCCATTTCCAATAAAGTTCCAAACAGTCTTAGGTCTTTTTTACATGCATGAAATGCGTCAGCGTGGGATGGAAGCCCTCCAGATAACTGGTCCGTGCCTCAGACGACAAGTTCTTTACGTCGTTTATGGATCGCGTCCTGTTGACGATAGTGCAGGGGAAGGCAGAGTTACGACGGGATCAGGTTAGATGGATGGTTGGATGGAATGAAAAACTAATCCAAAACACGAGAAAAAAGCAATCCAGTTCCCAAGAATCTCAAACTGAAGGTCATTGTAAAACATCTTACGTTTGCTTCTTTGAGCTGCGAGTTGAGCTCTCTCTTGCTCCTCCGGTGGTAGCTAAGATTTTTGCGCAATCGAGTTAATTCAGCCTGCAAAGTCACGCAGCCTTGGCAGGGCGGTATATTCTCTGTTGAGGTGAATGGAACGTCTTCAATGTGAAGAATTGTCAATCCGGTTGCCACATCTTCATCCTTCCCTTCTTTTACCTCCACTTACATATCTGCGGAGCCGAGATGTCATTGAGTTTTTTTCGGGCTGCGGTAAAGCAACATCAATTGTTGGAACCGCATCTCGCTTTAGAATACTTTTAATTCCAAGTGAAGCAGCGTTTTCGCGGTTTATTGTGTAGCACGAATCCTCGAAATGGACTGAACAAGGAATCGAAGTGCGTGTGGGCTTCCAGCCTGAACGATGCCTTTGAACAAAGTCAATCAACTGCTTTCTCATTTGGGGATTTTTCGGGAATCTATGAATTAATATTCCCTCTGTATGCTGTGTATTTGTACAGTGCCGTCGGTTTCATACGGCTGCACAGTACTTCGATCGATTGCCAAAGCTCCTTCGTATGCTTTTTCGTCAATACCATCATCTTCACTCGCAGAACTCTCCGTACTCGGTTATGAGGGGAACTCTTTGTCAGAATCCATGAGAAAACACGTTCAGCAGCCGAATAAAACAATGCAAACCAGCCTCACTCGATATGGCAAGCTTCTTTCTCGCATAATTGATTAATTCTGGTTTCGACTACACTTGTTACGTCACGACAACAGCGGTGCTTGTTGACCAGTTCAGCAATTCGAGCACAGTTGTTTTTTGAGCGTCGATTTGGAAGTGAAAATGTTTCACAAAACCAATTTTCGTTTGTAAATTTGAAATCTACGAAATTTTCTTCTAGAAAATGAATAGAATCCAGATAAGACTTCTTCGTGATACTTGCACTTTAATAAAAACAAGTTTGCTCATATTGCATTCGCGAGTTGATCCACGGATTCTTTGATTTTTCTTTCCAACAAAACTTAAGTACTATGCAAGTTTTGTATTTTAAACAATCAAGATTAATTCATTATGCCCTAGTGAGTATGGTTGAAACGTATCACTATTGAATGATACCTCCAATTGAAGAACTGTTATCCCGAAGACTTTAACTTATCTTCTTTTTTTATAAAGCGACGAAGCAGTAAGGTTGATAAAACACATTGGTTCTAGTGACCATCTTCTGCCAGCCGTCGTCGCCTCGTAGGATTTCTAAATTGCAGATCAAAAGCTTTCAAGTCGAGCACTCCAATCTTTTGCTCAAAAACATCCTGGATGTCCAAATAAATTAACAATTCAATTTGGCTTTCGATAAAAAGCGTTCTGTGCTTGAAGAATGCGTTCTAAAGCACTGAAATGTGTTAGCATTTTGATCTCTCCACCCAGGTGCTATTCATGCATCTCCGTACATTCTGACCAAATCGAGCACGCTGCCAGATTCTGTTCTTTATAAATGTCTTCACAAAGCAGCGGTTACGGGAACATTCGGAGTTTTGCGGAGTACAGTCACCAGAACAGCGAATAGCAACTTCGAAAAGACACAACTTGAGGATTTTTGCCCTCCGTTAAACCACTTGGCGGGAACTTGGGCGCCATTTTCTGATCTAAAACTATCGAAGTTCTGCAAGGGATAAATTAAGAATTTGGCTCTCACAGAGCTGCTATGATGCAACACCATCGCAAAGATAACTATACAAAACTTACCAGATTTTTGTATCCATTAACTGCGGCAGAAACACACGGAATAGCCTTTCTGTCTGTATATAAAATCTTTCGAGACAAGCAGCTTGAGGCATCGTCTTGTTATGCTTTGTCGACGTGACAAAGACATAAAACTTCTCCAGGCTTGTTGTGTACGAGATAAGGGTCCCTGGCGCCTTCGTCTCATTTACCAGATGCGGCTTGATCCATCGGGTCAAAACCGCATCGCCACTCTCGTCAGCTAGCGGAAGGATGTCGTCTCCGCCGGGGTTCAAATGCTCCAGAACCAAACGTACCTGGGAAGCGTGCTGGAGCCGAGTGGCAGTCTTCTTGTAACCTCCATCCGACAGGCTTAGGTAAGGGAAATAACTGCAGAGCCAGCAGTGGCGGTTATTTTCATACCTTACGCTAGAGAAATAAGCCTCTGCCGTCTTTCGGTCATCGTTATCCTCCCACTCGGACTTCGACTATGTCGAATCTCCATCTTTTTCTTCTTCGTCACTCGTGCTGTCTCGGAGGATGACGGGGGGCAAGGTAGGCTTGGTGAGTGGGTCTTTCCAGATGGTGGGGGGGGGGGGGGGCGAGCGCGTCGACGGTTGGTCCTCCATTGTGGGAGAGTCGGGGATTTTGACAACCAATTTGTCAATCTCCCCAAGTCCTTCGTAGGGCTTGGCCACCCTCAGCAGCATTGCGTACCGCGGACTACCCTTTTGAAGTTTGTGCACATTCCGGAGGTGCTTGGACAGGTACGCGACCGCCTTGTTGCACTTCTGGACTGGGCACCACTTCTTCCTTCGTCCTGGTTGGGTCTTTCCCACTCTCTTTCGTTGAATTACCTCACCCCTCGTCTTCCTCTCGGTCTCCATCACCGCGCAGAGCCTTGCCATGCTGCCCTCATCTATCTCGCCGCATTTGAGGTGGACTCGAAGATGCCTCTTCAAGTTGTACCCCTCAAACTTGCAGCCGGCAAGCCTGCACTTCTTCTTGCGGTGGTGAATTCTCTTCCTCTTCTTCGCCGGAGCCTTACCACCATCACTCTCACTCTCACCACTATCACCACCAGCACCACTAACACCACTCTTCTCCTTCTCCGTAGCGCCAGCCTTCCTTTGCTCGGTTTCCTCCTCCTCCGAGGACTTCTCGGAGAAGGCGGCCTTTGGTAACTTGTCGCACACCCCGTTCATGAGCTCTAAGACCAGGTCAGGGTCTGAGACGCAAGCAAAATCGACTATCTCCTTCTTGAAGGCATGCCTGGAGATCCAGCCCAGGGTGTTTAGATGGTCATTGGTGCACCGTCTTAACAGGCTTAGGCCCATTTTATCCGCCGCCACATAAACCTGGACGTAATAGTTGTAGTTTGCGCACAGGGAGTTATATGTTTAGCCACTCTTTGGCGTTGGGTCAATAGCCGTTTCCTCCACATCCAAATACGCTTTCGCTACCTCACACCCATCCATGGCTCTATCAATCATGGCTTTTACTTTGGATTCGGACATGGTTGATAATTGATTGATAATTCAACAGGTGAATACGCAAATTTAGCCCTGCAATAATTATTTATATTTTATAAATATCTCGCGAATTTGTGGTTAATGTTTTACGTAAAATGTACTTTACAAAGTATGTGCAATTAATTCAGTTAGCACCAGCTAAGAACGTTCTTACCCGGCCCAAAAAACTTACAATAAATGCTTAAGGAAAATATTTCTTAACAAAACTCTTAACTAAGCTGAGTCTTTTAATAACATGGACGAATGGACTGTGTGAGGCGGCAATTATTTAAGTAAGAATGCGCTTTATTGGCGGCCGGTTTCGGTTAACAACTTTTGAGCAAGCCAGTGAAAGTTTTACAGAATATTTCAGCCTTTTCTATTCGAAAATCTAATTATTTCAAAATAGCGATGAAATACAAAGGAACAATTGACATAGAGAGATTACTTTTACTCGCGAATTTGTGGTTTCAGTTTTACGCACTTCAGTAAAATGTAGTTTAGAAAGTATGTTAAGACAACTACAAATGTAAAATAAATGAAGTTTTGCCAAGCTCAGAACGTTCTAACCCGCCCCCTAAAAAACTAAAGTTAATGCTTAATGAAAATGTGTATGTTTGTCTGTTGTCAGCTCTAGCTCCCACCTTAAGGGATTGGGGACCGCAAAGAATGTGTGTAAGGTTAAAAAGTGTATGTCTTTTTTTTCTCACTGTGTGTGCCTCTCTATTGGTGTGAGCTCTTCTGCTTGGCCTTCAGGGCGTGAAGAATACTCTTACATCTTTACCGCAGAAGAATGTGTGCGTTGGAACATGAAAGTGTAAGCTTTTATTTCTTTTTTTTTTCGCCACTCGTTTTTGATATAAATCAGTTGAACATAAAGGATTTCATGCACCAGCACGCTTTGCAGCAAGTGGTCAAAGTTGCAACTAGAG
>JAOBRG010366115.1:0-12168 GCA_027574985.1 Umimayanthus nakama | reverse complement strand
ATCTTAATTCCTCCCTTTTTATACTCGTTAATTGTAACCGATCGTTTTATCTTATCTTTACCGTTCCATATAAATCCAAATAGAATTGTGAAGTCTTCTTTAACTTTTTTATTGTCTAGACTGATGACATCTGTGCAATAGCTTATTCTGGGGACGATAGAACTTTTTATTATCTGGACTTTTCCATAAACAGTTAAATTTCGCCATTTCCAAAAGTGTAGGGTTTTCTTAGTTGAGTTGATAACACGATCAAAATTCAGTTTCACCTTTAGTGCCTCATCATATGTGAAAAAATACCTAGTATCTTAATTGGTTGATTCACTCTCTTAGTGTCAGCGATGACCATTGGTGGGTTTTGTGGCTACTTCCTAGCCAGTATGATTTAGTTTTTTCCTTATTTACTTTTAAGCCCGCGCATGTTTTAAATACTTTGAGGATTACTAGTGAGTTGTCATAAGAAGTTTTATTATCTAAAAGCACTGTAAGATCATCTGCAAAAATGCTCAGTTTAAACTCATTGTTATCTATGACTATTCCTTTTATTCCTGCTTACTACGTATCTGTATAGCAAGACCTTCAGTAATCAAAATGAAAAGATAAGCCGAAAGAGGGTCGCCTTGTCGTTCTCCCCTCTCGACTTTAAAATATCCATTCGAAAAGCCGTTATTCATTACGCAGCTGGATAATTCACAATAAAAAAATTGAACCCACTTAATTAACGATGGTCCGAAGCCAAAACTACGGAGGGTTTTCCATAGAAAACTCCAGTTAATCGAATCAAACGCCTTTTCAAAATCAATTGCTACCATCAATCCTGTCTTGTTATTCAGATTGGTGTAATGCATTATATCTTCGATGGTTCTTAAGGCATCAAAAGCAGACCTGTCTTTCACATATGCGCATTGATTGAAGTGAATTAGTTTGGGTAGAACTTTTTGTGGCCGCTTAGCCATAGCTTTCGATCCAATTTTCGCATCAATATTAATTAACGAATGGATATAGGTCTCCAATTTTGTATGTATCTCTTCTCTTTATCTTTTTTTTTCTATTAGTTTAATAATGACTTGGCGTTGAGAATTTGATAATCTTCCGTGCATATAAGAATAATTTAAACTATCTATTAACTGACTTCCTAATAGAGGCCAAAAACATTTGTAGAATTCGGCCGTGAGGCCATCATTACCAGGTGACTTATTGTTTTCGAAAGATTCTAAGGCCTGAAAGCACTCACTAATTGTTAATTGACCTTCACAAAGGTTACTTTCTTCTTCCTTTAGTTTTGGCATGTTCTCATTCTTTAAAAAATTGTTTTCTTCTTCTAATGTTACCTGTTTACTTTTCTCGGAGTACAGGTTTTTGTAAAATAATTCCAACTCCTTTGTTATTTCTTTTGGATTCGATATTAGTTTGTTGTTTATATCGAATATTTTTCGAACGCAACTTTTCTTTTTGTGCTGATTTTCTAAGCTGAGAAAATATTTTGCGTTTTTCTCGCCTTCTTCGTACCATCTTACGCGTGAGTGCAAAATTGAACCTTGACAATGTAATCATAAGCTTCTTCATATTCCATTTTGCATCTCTCAAGCTCTGTTACATTCTTAGTGTAAGAGTCACAGTCCACCTTTTTCTCCATTTCTTTAAGTTTTTTTTCAATGCTTACGAGTTTTTCCTTACTCTTTATGGCTTTTTCTTTTCCGTATTTCATTGTTTCTTGCCTAACTTTGTATTTGACAAGGTTCTATAAGACTTTTTTGTTCTCAACGTCTTTATATTCTTCCAACCACTGAGGATATTTTTTTGTTATCATATTTACGTAATCAGCATTGTTTACAAAGCTGGAGTTAAATTTCCAGTATGTTGGGCCTGTGTCATGGTTTTCTATACTTTTAAACTCAAGGCTTATAGCTGAGTGGTCTGTTTTAACAGAAGGTATAATATCGGTGGTGGTAATATCGTCCTGGAGCGTATCGCTTACCAGCCAGAAATCTAACCTTCTTTGAATTAAAGGATTTTTTTGTCTCCACGTGAATCTTTTTAGATCAGGGTTTCTTATTCTCCAAATATCAATTAGATCGTGGTTAATTTGCATATCGTTTACTACCTTGGTGCATTCTTTCATTGCTGGTTTACCTCCAGAACAGTCTAAATCTGTGTCAAAAGTTATGTTATAGTCTCCTCCAATAATAATATTTGTATATGGATCTAAGTCAGCGTCATCTAAAGCTTGTGCAATGACTTGAAAAAAAACTTCCTGTTCGTGTTTGTCATTTGGTGCGTAGAAGTTAACTAGAACAAAAATTTGTCCTTGGATTTCAGCCTTAATAATAATGTACCTGCCATTTTTATCGTTTATAACTTTTCTAGCTTCAAGTTCAAGATCGTGCTAAATAAGTGTAAGAAGACCTCTTGTCTTGTTTGATCCGTGAGCTAAGTGGATTTCGCCTTTCCACTGATATTTCTAATTATTTTCTACTTCTGGTGTACTGTAGGTTTCCTGAAGGAAAACTATATCAGCATTTTGTTTGTTTATCCAATGTATAATCGATTTTCGCTTTTTAAAGTCTCGCAAACCACGCACGTTTAAAAAGAGCAGTTTGAATTTTAAATTGTTATTAGATGTTGTTTTTGAAGTTTGAATAAAAACCGGCTGCTGTAACGCTTATAAAGAAATGTATAAAATAACATAGAACAACAATAACAAACCAAGAATGGAAAAGTAATGATGCGATTTCAGGCTTGATCTGCCCGATTTGTTCGCGTTTCGAAAAACTACAAACGTATATATAGAATAAGCAAAAGCTAAAATTGCTTCTGCGCACGAACACAAGTCTGTACAACAACGGGATGTGCGCACTGGAAAGACATGTTATGATTAACAAACATATGCTACTGCAGAAAAAAACAGAACTTTGGGATTAAATATAAAAAATTTAATTTCGTACTACTCAATAATTTATTCGTTTATATACTTAGCTAAGATATTTTTGCACTCCTCCATTGTTGTGCAGCTCTCGATCCTGTTTGTCTCGCATGCAAGGCGGAAGAAGATCACTCCATCTATCGTCAATGACTTGCTGACGATGTTACTTAAGTCTTCATCATAAAGATATTTTAATATCTCGCACCTCTTGTCTGTCAGATCTTCCTGCACGTTGAATGGTCTCTTCTTTGTCTTTAACTCACGGCGTTTCTTGAGAATTTCGACTTTTTTGTTATGTTGCACCAGGCGAACAATGATCGGCCTTGGCCTTCTTGAAGAGATCATGGTGCGTTTTTCAATACGGTGTGACCGGATTATGTCTTCACCTTTTCGTTCTATATTCAGTTCGTCTTTACAAAAGTCTTTGACTAATTGGTCGGTATCTTCACGATGTCCACGGAGTGTTGACTGACTCTCTGGAGTGCCATAAATTCTGATATTGGTTCTTCGAGTGTACTGCTATCGTTCCTCTCTTCGGTCTTCTTGATTTTGGCGGCAAGATCCGCCATGTTTTTATCATATTTCTTCATATCATCTTTCATTTCTTGTTTTTCAATTCGATGCTTTAGCTTAAAGCGGATTGAAATTCCTGTGACAAGATGTATTGCCTTACTTCAGTTGCAACGATCTTTTTAGCATTCGTTATCAACAATTCTTGAACTAGACCAGTTAGCGAGTTCTTCATCCAGTCGTTTAACTTTTGCTCAAGGTTTCTCCAGATTTTTTTCAGTTAGGGCTTCGGATGAATTGTCGTTACCCGCTGTCGTACTCCTCAGAGATCTGGAAGCCATTTCTACATTAGAAATTTCGAGCTGTACAGTCTTTCACGTTGCTTAAGCTACACTTTTGCTCTGTGCTTCGCAAGCATGTCCATCTTGCTTCGTGCTCGTCCCAGTCTCCTCTCAAAGTGGTGAACAAGGTTCACTGCAGAAAAAGCCGCGTTATCGGCGAATTTTGCGATATAGTGAGTTCGGATAAAACTCCAAATTTTACCGCGTTTTCTTACGTTCGCATAGTTGCAGATTATCATTTAGTTTTCAAAGCATTATCCTGCGTTATCTTTCCGAATTTTCTGGGATATTTTCACATGGTTAAAACTCATTTTAAACCGCGTTTGCATCAAATTCTGCAAAATACCGAATTCGGATAAAAATGGAAATTATACTTTGTTTTATTGCGTTCGCATAATTGCAGATTATCATTTAGTTTGCCATACATTATCCCGCGTTATTGTTTCAGCTTTTCTCGAATATTCTCGCACGGTTAAAATTCGTGTTAGACCTCGTTTTCATCGAATTTTGCCAAAGAGCGAATTTAGATAAAATTCGAAATTACATCCTGTTATCTTGCGTTCGCAGAGTTGCAGATTATCTCTTCGTTTTCCATGCATTTTGCCATGTTATGATTTCAGCTTTTCGCGGTTAATTGGGCAAAATTTGTGCTAAACCGAGTTTTGATGAAATTTTGTCATATAGTGAATTCAGATAAAATTCGAAATTGTTATCGAGTGATTGCTTTGCCATGTTGCAAGAAACAGCATCATCCATAATACAATTGTTTCAATCTTTGAGTTTGCAGTGGTTCTATCCCCACTGTCGGAAGACTCACAATTACTTTGTTCAAAGTCCTTATCCACATCCTTATAATAATTTGGATCATCCCATTCTTCAGCTGCAGGTGGATCATCATTTGGTGCTTGTGTATCTTGTTCGCAGCATTCAGGGACTTCGTCAGTAGTTGATTCAAAGAACTCCTTGTCCTCGTCTTCAAATCGCCTCTCTTCTAACAGCTTTGCAAAATCAGATGCAATATTACCTGGGAGTCTTGGTCCAAGGTTTTCTTGCACTCGGTCTGTCTGACCCATGCTTTCAGTGACATCATCCTTCAGGTTGGATCTAGCATCGCAACTGAAATTTTGTTCAACATCATGCCTTGGCGATTCCAGGTTGGTGACTTGACTATGGCAATCATCAGTTTTCAATTATTTTACTCCACAAGACACTTTATGTGCTCTATACCAGGTATATGAAAAGTTCTGGCCACAGTTTTCGCAGGCCTGTCTTCGACGTTTCCGAGATGCAGAGTTCATTTCCACCAATAAACCTGTATACCAATAAGCAAGCATCAATCAGTGATATAAACAATAGACGGATTTATCATAGGAATAACAAAATTAAAGTATGTCTTTGGTGTTCTAGCCTGCTAAAAGTGAAAGGCACCCTAATCTGCATATCATTAGTCTTTTTTACGAACCGATTGTTTGAGAGTAATTGAAGCTTTTTTCGTATGACCATGAAAAAGCGAAATGACAATGCAAAGGCGCGCGCGGTTGAGATTGGTTGAAGAGCAAATTCTTGCACATTAATTGGTCGGAAGTTTCCTCACAAAATGAAATGGCATGCAATGCAAATGACTTTTCCAAGGTCATATGAAAAACGGCCCTATTTATGATTGATCGGAAATGTTTGAATTCACCTGAAAACAACTTGGAAAATTTTGCTTGGAAACTTCAAAATACATTGGTATTTTACCTCAAATCTTTCTTATGACAATGACATAACAAAAACGACAGAACGTTGGAGGAAAGTGACAAGGTCCAGAGAAAAACAAAAACGGTGCTGCGCCCTTTCGTTTTGGTATAGCTAGAACACTGATCATGGAGCTGGTGAAAAAATGTGGTTGTAATTAAGCATTCAGGTTGTGAAAATCTGGCAGTGTCTTCAAAAGTGATATTTGATATATTGCTCTGCGTTTTCAAATCTCTATTTCTTGAACTTTATCCATGCGTTAACAAAACACATGCAATGCATTGGATTTAACAACTCTTTGGACATACAATTTTTCTTAAAAAACAAGATGCTTTACCATAGTCACTCAACTTGTAAAATCTTTTCTAAAATATTCTCTTCAACCAAGTTCTCTCAGCAGAAACCAACAGTCACTTTGCCAAGTGAACTCAACTTTAAGATTCTGTGTTGCCACAGTCACTCTGTCAAGCACACCCAGCTTTAAGATTCTGTCGTAAGTTACTGCCGAGTTCACTCAGCTAGCTCAACTGTTAAATCTTTTTTAAAATACTCTCATCATTCAAGTTCTCTCAGCAGAAACCGACAGTCACTCTGCCAGATGTATCCAACTTTAAGATTCTGTGTTGCCACAGTCACTCTGTCAGGCACACCCAGTTTTAAGATCAGATTTAAGATTAAATCAGAGATTTCAGTGCTAAAACCATTCGAACCAATATCATTTTTAATTGGCGATTAATATTGTGATGAATGGCCCAATTTTTTACTGGGAACAAATTCCCCATGTAAGTTTTGTTTTTTGGCCGGGACAGGTTATCCATCTAAATTATAAATTCAATGTTCAGGCAGGATTGGCATGTAAATTTGTCTAAGAAACTATATTTGTCTGCAATTGCATACATCTGAAAGACTTAGTTACATACACATTTACTCATTTCATTTGGTAACCTATCGGAATTTATAGACAGACAGAGAATACATCAGATATAGATGCGCCAATGATATATTTGTTTCTGTTTTTAATATACTTGATTTGTGACAGGTTTACAGATCCAGAAAATGTAAATGTAATGGAAATAGTGAAAAGAGAGGTGTTGTTGATTGAAGATGTGCAGAAGGACCCAAAACGTTCAACAAGAAGAGTAGAAGGTAAATGTAACTTACTTCGTGTTAGCTGATTTAAGCATGTTTTTGTAGGATCAAACTTTACTTTCTTTTGGACTCTCAAATAATCTTAATTGCAGCAAGTACCATAAATATGGGGATAGTGAAAGCCTTGGTTAGAACATGGAATATTTAACCCTTTCCTTAATTTTAAGCATGCTGCCATCTGGTGAATGGATATTGTCTGACCAGAGTGACTATTGGACTAGACAAAACCTCCCATGGCCAATTATGCTGATCTTTAAAGAAAGTCACTGAGTGGCCTCATTAAAAATTAGAATTAAAATTTTAAGCCTTTGTATTATTAAAGACATTTGTTCTGCTATGGTCATTTACTGATTGTATGATTGTGGTTTTTTTTTCATAAGATGCCATTGAAGCCACTTACAAAACAAAAAAGGGAAAGCAAAAACGAGAAGAAGGAGGGGGTGTCACTCCGTACCATCAGCGCCAGGGAAAACGGCAACGTTTATCACGAGTAAGTTATCTTTTGAAAACGCATAAATAGCAATGGCTTGACAAACATCATCCCCAGCTCCACCCCCACCCCCGCCCTAGCCCTTTACCATGGTGCTAAACATAACATTGTTTTAATCTGGGTTATAAAGTTATACTTAAGCATTCCTTTATTTATTAAGGACATTTGTGCCAAAAACTTCTTAAAAGCTACAGTCTCGAGAAATGAGGGTACTTGGCATGTTTTTTAGACATTTATATTTTATTTTTAGAGCGTTAGCAGTATTCATCAAATTACAACAGTGTTTGGGGAAATTTGCACTTTTATTTACGTACGACATTTTCTATTAAGCTCAGAGCATATCCAACAAGTTTTTTTGTGTTTTTAGTGGTTAACTATGGTGAAATGATAAAAAAATATTTTCTTAGTAAATGGAAGAGCCAGAATTCATCGATCGAATAGCAGGCTTTTTGCCTCTGAAAGATTACAAAAACATAAAATAAATAAACTTCTAAGGTTCATGATTTTTTAAACTTTGATTTGTGATAGGAAATTATGAAAAAAACTGTTCTGTGAAGGAAAAATTGGGATCACCATGCTTGCAGCAGAAGTAATGACAAACGAAGTGAAAATTATACTCATTTAATAACAAAAAGCTATACCTTTTGGGCACCTGCGTGAGCTTGTGCGTGCATATTTTGATGGGTTATATGCACAGTAGCAATGCCCAGTAACAATTGGCTTGAATGTCATTGAATGTTGTGAAATTGCTTTTAATGCTACAGAATATGCACCTGTCAGAAACCTCCCTAAGAAGGAAAGGGGACTAAACACAGTTACCGCTCCTTCCCAAGATATAACCCAAAACCTCTCCATACATTTAGATGATTTCTCCCATATTTTCCAAATTTTGCAAGATGAATCTCATTGCAAACTTGTCACAATTACCCAGGATTGAAACTCTCCTTCCCTTACAATGTGATGACAAGTGCATAATACTGAACATAATAAACTTTTAGGAATAAGCATTTCCTTGTAAATGTTTTACAAATAAAATTATTAAAATAATGAACTTTTATTTTCATTCGCTAATTTTTCTCTCTTTGTATTCCTCAGAAACTTGCCACCAGACTGGGAGCTGTTGAAGAGGAGGAAAAAAAAAGGCTTGTGTCAGCTTTGACATTGGATTTTATGTCCTCTGAGGAGTCAGATACAGAAACAAATGATTTAGTGGTCAGGCCACTCAATTGGAGAGGTAATGAGGTGACAAACTATTTCAAGGAACTTGACAGTAGGCATGAAAGCCGAGCCACTCCTTCGCAAAAGCGCCAGACAAACAAGAGAAGGATGAGGGAAGTTTCGGATAGAGACCACAGCAAGGTGCCAAGACATCTTAGCTGGGCAGTTGACTCTGGCACTTCAACATAATGGGGTTTTCAGAACAATTTATAGAAAATTTAAAATGTTTTCTCTTGTAATGTGCATTTACTGCATTGTACTTTGTTGCATTCCAAGACCAAAAAATGGCAATGTAGTTTATCCACTATTTTGATATTGAATTTAGCTAAGTCCACAATACCTTTTTGTCTTGGAATGCAACAATATGCAATGCAATAATGCACAACACTTAAGTTGATAATTGTTTGAAATACTGTAGTTATTTACTATTGTGCCACCTTTTTTCCCCAATTTTGTTAACTTGGTGCCCAAATATATGGACAAGGTCAAGGTTCTGTGATGTGACTTGTTTTCACACAAAAAAATCATTTCGTTGTACATGAAAAGTTTATTCTTCAGACATCTTAAATCACTGCTTTAGTGGTCATATCTTTTATTGTTACCAGTGTGGCATGACATTCATTTCAAGGCTTTTATCTTGCCTACATTCTTCATTTCTTGTTTAAATTATCGGGATAAAACATGCTTCTGCAATTGTTGAAACTAACTTTACTGAGTGTGCTTTAAAAGTGGATTACTACAGTTACTTTAGTAATAAGTTTTTGTCGGTTAAGCTTACATTTTCCAAGCTTAGTCTAAAACATAGGGTATTTATACTTAATGCTGTTGTGGATAAACTATGGTTTTTGCATATTCCATTTTACAAGAACATTTGTTATTCTTAAATGTTACTCAGTTTTGATCTGATGTAATTTGTAAGTATTTCAATGTTGTATTTCTAAAAATTAATATTTTCGAAGTAGATAAGATTTTTTAGATTTAACGAGTTTTTATTGGATTTTGACAGAGTGGTGGAGACAAATTATGTAGGAGTTATTTCCTAGTGTTACTGTTCCTATGAATTTGCTGGTTCTTATAAAAAAGTGTAGACTTAAAAATATTGTGCCAATACGTGGCAGTGCTTTGCAATTTAATCCATATGCCCATTATTAAAAACTTCTTCAAATATCTAATAAACAAATACCTTGATGTTAAATCGTTTGCTTCTATTTTCTGTGTACACCAAAGCGCCGCGATGCGAAAACTCAGCGTTGAAGAAATACAGCAAGCGGGGTGGGAGGGAGCATGAATGGCCAGATTTTATTAGAACGATAATTTGAAATAACGCCGGATTTCGAACGCAATAAAACTCGACAAAATGCGAGCAAACTTGGATAATGTCCAAATATTATACTCGGGATAATGCAACTTAATCTTGGTGTTCTCGAATTATCGAGGCAAAACGAACGCAAGAGAACGTCGAATTCGAACGAATTAAAGTGCCGTTTGCGCTTCAAGAGAATGTGGCATTCGAGATACATAAACCATTGATATAAAATCTGTTATAACTTGAGTAATGTTGGAATTATAACGAGTGGATAATTCGAAATAATGCGGATTCGCACATGATTCTCACGCTTCGCTAACGTGGTATTATATGCGCGTTAACACAGGTTTGCTTTTCCAGATAGTGTGAGATAACCCACGTTCACAATCAGTTATTCTGTTTTGAAAACTCGTTTAAATGGAACGTTTACTATGCATTCTATGCATGGATAACTCTGGGAGAATGCAGATTCGATCAACTGGAAAACGCAGGATAACCTCCCTTTAATGTCGCGTTTTCTGTCAGTTTTAGCAGAATTATCTTGTGCGAAAACGTGGCATTTTTTGCAGTGGTTTTAGTAGTTTCATTGATATATTGAATATTGTACGAATGAAGATGTTCAAAGGAGCCCAACAGATAATAAATTCTCTAAAAGTGTGGGTTAAAAGTCCGTCGGAAAATAAGCCTGACATGACTTTCTGAACCAGTGGCGTGATTCTACTACAAAAGTTCTACAAATTATTGATATAAGCTTTATGTGAATAATTATTATGAAGTACTTTCTCAAGCTGAGTTAGATTAAAACAAGTGTATTGAATCAATATCCTGCAAGCAGAGATCTCTCATGTCCCTACGAAGAACGAGAGGAAGGAGAGACCTCTGCACGCTTCCCACCAACTCTACCTCACGCATGCGCGAGAATTTGTAAACAACTCGTCATTCACATTAGCTGTTCACGTGCCGGAATCGAGCTGAAGGCGACTGGTCTATTTTTATCTGTAAAGTGCGCGCTAGCGGGAAGATGTTACCTCCGTATATCATGGTAAGTCATCGAGTTCCTCTCAGCCCTGTAAATTCTGGCAAGAAAAAGAGGAACTCGGATAAATTGAAGATTTTCTTGCTTTCTTCCGTTTTGCTCGGAGTCGGCAGCAGTTTTTACAACGTTAGAACGCGAGATAAACTACTTTATTCCATCAGTTTAATTCTCAATGAGAGGTCAGTTCTGAACACACAAACAGTGTGTAAATCTAAGAGATACTTCGATAGCTTTTTGAAAAGAATCCTCACAGAACCGAGCACTCGAAGCTATTCTTTTCTTCTACGGGCGCATAACCAAAGCAGCGGTATTTTTCTGTCACCTGGCATCAAGCATCGCAGATTCGTAATCGTTCAGCGGTTGTAGTAGTTGCCTGGCTACAAAGCAGTCAAACCAGTTCCAAACTTGCCTGGTAAGTCCAGATTTCTGGACGGCGGCGACTTAAAACGATCGGTGGGAAGCGTGCAGAGGTCTCTCTTTCCTCTCGTTCTTCTTCGGGAGAATAACTTTAGTATACATCTGGCTTTTGGAAAACTTAACTTTCTTATTGGTGACTATAGTTCCAAAATTTAGACCAATAAACTAAAACCAATTTAACAGATTCTGATGAGAAATTACTTAAACAATGGTAATTTCTATGAGTAATAATTGAAAATCCAAAGATAAGTAAAAAAAACCTTGGCAGTGATACAATAACATAAAATTCTCATTTAAATTGATTCTAAATTACTTGTTTACTACTTTTCCATTTTCAACTTGATGAAGGCATACCAAAAAAAATACCAAAAGCTTTGATACGAATGTTTTTTGTTTGCAAATAAAAAGAACATCTTTTGACACTGATTCAGTGATGTTACAATTATTGATGACTTCATGGTAATACAAGACCATAGCTAGTAAGGGGCGGGGGAGGGGGATGCAGTTGCCCCCCCCCCCCCCAAGAAATCTGACAAAAAGACTTAAGTGCCCTTGTAAGTTGTATCTCTACCCCCTCTAGAAACATGAGCTAAAACAACGTCAGCACTACCGTACCGCTCAAAAATTTCTAGCTACCACTATGTAAGAAGACACACACAATCGTACTATCTGTGGGTTGATAGCAAAAGTTCAATTTTTTACGAAAAAAGTCCCTAAAATTAATACTGACAACTTTAAAAAATAAAACCTGGCAGCTTTTCAATAAATTCTAGCTATTTTGTATATTTCAATCACCATATTCTGTTTTCTAACCAGTTTCAGTATTCAACTCTAATTTGAAAAAATCTGATAATTTGAAAATCCAAGATGGTGGCTGCTTGTGATGTCATTAGGTTACTGCTGTTGCCATGGAAACAAATTTGACACGCATGGTTTCACTTAATTGAAAGAGGAAAGCTTTTAAATATATTGCTTATGCCAAATTTATATGAAGTCGGTTGGATGAATCTTGCCAAATGTAGAGGGGACGGTTCTGATTGACAC
>JAOBRG010366104.1:0-12169 GCA_027574985.1 Umimayanthus nakama | reverse complement strand
AGAACGTGCTTTACCTGAGGAACCTCTACTGCCGACATGGTGTAGACGTGAAGACAGAAAATCTTTGATCCACTGAATCCAACAACAAATCCCTACGAAAACAACACAGTCTAGTATGGAATGATTGAACGATTTGCATAAATAGAGCAATATTCTCAAGCTAGGGACCAATTCCATTAGCCGTAGGTCGAGTGTTGTCACACAGGATTTCCCAAAACATTTTCTAAAATTTGTCATTTTATCATATGGGCAACTTTGCTTTACTGGAAAACAAACCACTCGTAGAATCCATATGACAGTACATCCGGGTCCCGCGTAGGATATTTTCCATTCACTAGTGAAAGTATCGCCGATTTCCAAACACTTCCGGAGATTTCCGAAAATTTTCCGAAAATTTAAAAAATCATAAAAACATCTGAAAAATTACTTTTGAACCGTTTCCAAAGTTTTCCGAAAATTTCCGAACGCTTCCGAAGATTTCCAAAGATTTTCCTAAAGTTTTAATATTATAGAACATCTGGAAATTAACTTTTGAATCGTTTCCGAAGTTTTCCGAAAACATTACGACAACGTTTGCTCAAATCGGATTAAACCACGATAATTTTTATGTACTAGTTGGTGGTCTTACTTTATGAACTTCCCATACAAGAAAATAATTGGATTCGAAATGTCAAGCCAAAAAAAGGCTTGCATCACAAGGTGGCTGAATTAACAAGATAAAAAAAACTACAGTATAGAGCAACAATATTCATTATTTATCAACAATACGGTTAGCAACTTTAAATAAAAATGGAAATTAATTGGTTCTTGGAAACTATCCTATTTTCAGACTTGCGGCAAGCTTAAAGCACCAGAAAAAGTTCCGAGCGAATCTTTTTACTGAAACAGAAATCAGGAGGAAACAACTGTATGAATAAGATTTTAATTTAGATACCGGCTTCAAATATTGATAATGTTGTATCGGGGAAAACATTTCCCAATGCAGGAGGTTTTAAGACTTTTTCGTTGCACAGAATTAACTTTTTTTAAAAATAAACATATAAACAAAATTCAGTATAAAGAGCTTTAACAAATTAGGAGAATTATTGGGTTCAAAAAACAGCGATTTTTAGTACCTACTTGTAAGTAGAAATTTTCTCAAAATTTCTTTCGTTCCAAAGCTGTTTATTTATTTGAATGTATATTTTTGATTAAAAAAAAGTCCAGTTCAGCATTGCTAGCTTAAATGGAGCTCTGCATATGAAAAGAACAATAAACTAAAAAAAAAACTTCAAAATGAAGAAAACTATTAAAAAAATATATTTAAAAAAGTATTGAAAGTATAAGTGTAAGTTTAAAAGAGTTAACATTGAGGACTAAACTTTGTTTAAGACGCTGTTTGAAAATAAAGGAAACACTGGGAATGTCTGCAGGTAAAATGCTCCAGGTCTTGGCGGCATTATATTTAAATGTGGATTGGAATTTGGAAGTCTTGGAGGATGGCAGGCGGAGGAGATTCTGGATGTTGTAAGAGTGGAATTCTTATTGAGGAGATAAGCGGGAGCAAGTCCTTAAAAACATTTAAACACTTGCAAACGTTTCAAGTTATTTTTCAGTATCTAAGAAGAGATGTTATGAATCCAAGGGTTAGATGTATTCCAAGAGTCTAGATACAAACCGTAACCTGATATCAACTGATGTTTCTCTCACCTGTAGCTTCTGGTGGTGAACTGGGAAGTTACTGGCCTTGATGTTTAGCGTACCCCCACCAGAAAAGCACAGCATGTCCTGGGAAGAATCACACAAATATTCAGCAATTGCAGGTTTGGGGTCAGTATTGAAAATACACTGGCAAAATTACGGCTTTTCAAATGTTACTGTACACAGTAGAAATGTGGTTTACCACAAGGCCGCGCTGAAAACAGCTAAGCAGAGTTTTAGGAAGACAGCATGAAACTAACAAGACTGAAGACCTTTCAAAGAATGGGTAATGATCCAGAGGAACACTTCATCAGAGGGAGGAAATAGATTTGGTCAGGACCAACTCTTATGAAAACTGGAAACAAAATGGGGCAGTCACTTCCGGGGAAAAGAGGAAGGCCAAAAATTACACGACATAGAGAAGGTACAGATAAAGATGGCTTTGACTTTTGAGGGAAATCTTCCGCTTTGTTAACTACTGTTACAAAGCAAATGGGATCGCATATAACACAGTCACTTCAATACACGAAAGCAAATAAATGAATAAGTGAGCAAGCAATGAACAAATGGATGGATGGATGAATGAATGGATGGTTGGGTGGGTGGGTGAACGAACGAACGAACGAATAAATGGATGAACAAATAAATGAAACATGATATGGAGACCTCAGTAGTAGAGGCTGTGGCTCGCAGGGTATCTCACCTCATTATGTGTGTTCCAAGCAACACTGTTGGCATTCGGTTCCTGTAAACAAAAACATTGGCCAATTACGTCAGTAATTCGGTTCTATGTCCTCAACTCTCCTTGCCAAATTTTGTTTCATTCATAACTTTAAGAAAATTCAGCATCTCTATTTTCTCATTGTTTGTATTTGTAGGTGTTTAACAGTTTTAAACTTAAATATTACACAGAAACTTTCTGAAAATCTTCTTTTGGTGATGCAGGCCAACTATTTTATTTGAGTAATTTCATTATAATTATAGTATCATTACTATTAAGATAGTTATTATTATTATTATTATTATTATTAATATTGTTATTATTGTTATTATTATTATTATTATTATTACTATTAATTTCAACATTATTGAATTGAAGGTACTTGTTCTATTTTCCGATTTTCCGAAACCCACCTGATAAAGCAACTCCTTGTTGACTAAGTTGTAGACAAGACAGGTATTGTTTTCATCCACAACTGCCAGCTTTTTACGACTACACAAAAACACAATGTTAAATATCAGATATAATACATTTTAATTGATCACAATACATCGACACAACAAACTACTTGTGCAGAGGAATAAACTCACTTTGAGCTGAGGTCTAGACATCTCACGCTTGTTTCTTGTTTTAACAGCTGCACAGGGAAGGGATTGTCCACAAAGATCTTCATGATCTAGAGAAAACAAGAAAGACATAGATTCTACATGGCTAAAATCAATATCAATGGTTTAGAAGAGTTTAAGACCTAAACCGTTATTTGACACACAAAGACTTCCAACAAAATACCTCGTTGGCATTGAACAAAGGTAATTAAATGTGTGGTGTCAACAAAAGTCAAAGCCAAATAGCCTCCTCGACTAAGCTATACTCCAGCCAGGCAGAAACAAGATTTTCAAGCGCCTTTTCGTTTTTAACACCTTTTTTTTCTTCTTTCCTCATAAAATAAATTCTTACAAACCCAAAAGGATTGAGGGGGTGCTCTCTGTCGTAGCTACGCAGGTATCCATGGTCAAATGAAATACGCGCCACTGCCACTGAAAAGCTTGTTTATCCTTCCAGTTTCCCATTACAACAAGTACCACGTTGCTAGGGACATTCTAAAGATATCAAGCAGGAATAAACATAGGAGAAAAACAGACAAAAGCACAAAAAGTATCGACGCAATTCAAGCCGTAAAATCTTTTTTTTGCTGCTTGTTGCAGCTGATCTGGGGTCTACGAATACAAGAGTTTTGCGAGGGGGGAGTAAGTTCGAAAATAATTTAAAGGACTCTTTTATTATGTTTTGAAAAATTATGCAACTACTTTTGTCAAAATCTACACATTTTACGAAATTCTTCTTGGGTTTGGAGGGTTCCGTCAAACCATTTAACACAACCCTGGCTCCGATATTTACTTGGCAGCAATATAATTTTTCTATATGTACACCTTAGTAGTAGATGAAGAGTTACCGCTACATGTACATCTATGAATTGGTCTATATTGAAATTAATGTGGTTTCTTTATTTTCAAGATAATACTAATAGAACTAGCCCTCTAATCAATATAGGCCTTTCTCTTGCCACATCACGGTTCGAAATTAAGAGGGAAAAACTTTCTTTTTGAGATTGAATAGTTAAATCACTACAGAAATCCAGTTAACTAGCCAGAAAATTATCCTTGCACAGTCTAAGCCTTTAGGTTTTGTGATCACTTCACTAAGTTTTAGGTTCACCAAGACATAGCATTTTGTTTGCGTAATTTTTTCAAGCTCAATAGCTTTGGTTTTACTTAAACTGAGCTCAGCTAACTGGATAATCAGGACAAGACCAGTAACAAAGAATGATGATTGTGACCCTTGGATGTGGTGCTTTATTAGTCACTTAGGTCCAGTGGATACTTTATAAGTATTAAAAGGAAAACTGCTCAATTACCATTCCATCTTTCAGCCCAACGAGGAGCCCTTCTCTGCCTGGGTACCCCCCAATGACCTTGATGTAGCGGATAAGAGACTCCATCACCCATTCTCTAGAAATCAACAGCAAAGATCACTTTATTAAAAGCTAATAAAACATTCAGGAGACACAACAATAACCATCGCACTTCATCATGCACCCATCAAAGTAAACCCTGATTGGGGGTAGTGGGATAGTGTCACTGTCGCAGGAGGTGTTTTTGGCCTCTGCGAGCTGGGTTCAAATCATGGAGAGCTGCTGTTCATGACTGTGGTTCTGGCAAAAAAATGTTTACATTCTTTTTTCGCAAGACTCTACAAGTGGTGGAGAATCCATGCAAACAAATAAATGAGACTTGAGAAAAATCAAACACCTCATTTTAATCTTTTTAGTTTGTATCAAAGCTGTTTCAATTATAAAAGAAACTAGGTAACTAATGTCATAGAATAACACACCTTTCTTTTGTGCCAGTGAACGACAAGCAGATTAACCTCTTTTCCTGGTGTCACATGGGAAAATAGAAAAAAATTGTCATCCTTGTGCAGTCACAGGCAAAGGAGAAAAGTCACAGTTGATAGTTTATAACCTGATAAAGAAAGTTACCTGGCACAGTATGATGTTGTTGGAGCAAACAACAAGCAGATTGCAATCATATTTCTTCTCTATTTTCTCCTAAAAAGAAAGAGACAACATTTTACGGCATTAAAATAACACAAAAACGATGCATTATTTTTGAATATAAAACGAAAAGTTTCTATAAACAATAAAAAATTCTGTTCTTTACGGAAAGCAGTGAGTCCAACAAATTCGATTCTTTGAAAATGAATGGACAAAACATCAGACTTTTAGCCCTCATAAAGACACTCCTACACGGTATTAATGGAAGACTTTCCAACTGGTTACACTACTGGCATGCAAGTAAAATTAGTCTAGCTCATTGTTTCCAGCATCTAGCATCTCACGACTTTCTGTTTTTCTTTTTCTTTTAAAAGACAGTTTAAATTGGAAAGTATGGGTGACTGATTTGTATATAAATAGACAATTAAATAAATAAAGATCATCTATTGTGTTTCTTAACTACTAAAATATAATTGAGATAGCCAGGCAAATTCCACAACATTTTCCTTTCCGTTTTATGAATGTGTCACACATACTACAGAACAAAACGTCTTCTCACTGTCATATATTTTGTTCTATTTTCTAGACTCCCCACTGCTACATATATAGCAGCAAACAATAAGCTCGAAAGGCTTTCCGGACACATGTATGTAAAAACAAACAGATTTCTTCAATTTCCTTTTCAAAAGGGAAGGATGATCAACCTCATCCAGTCCCCCCATCAAGACCCTTAGTCCTTTGTTTGACTGCTGCTTCTGTTTCATCGTTCTGTTCTACATGTACTCCACAGGTACCTATTTGTGACTGACTTGTGGTCTGCAGTTTTGAAACACACAACAGAATTGTTACATGTAAAACACTACTGATTATGTCCAAAACTTTCTCGAGATCCTTGTAGGATGACTACCTTGACCCTGTAGTGCATATCCGACGAGTCATCCGTGTTCAGCTCATACACAACAATCTTGTCTGGCAGTTGGACCTGAATCAAAAATGCAATGATGTGCATTAAGGAAAGCAAGAAGCTTTCACAGCTTTTCTTGATGTTTTGGATGTGCTCGTTTCCTACAGTCGTATTGGTCCTATATGAAAACTACAATTAATTATTTGCGACCTTGAATGGTTTTAAACAATATTTATTCAGGAACATCCAACAGATAGTATTACGGACAGCTTAAATAACAGACCAAAACACCGGGATAACCCCACTCGTTTCGAGAAAAGGGTTCGTTCACTCGTACCAACAACCAGGTAAAAGACAAAGAAACATCTTGACTAGGGAGGATGAACAGTTACAACAATGGGTAGAACACTTCAGTGAGCCGTGGACAGGGACGTTAAGCCGTTGGTCTAGCCTCTCGATGTTCTATTGGGGGACTTAAAAGAACCCACACACTTATCGATAGGAGTAGGCTAATGCTGGTGTGGTGGACTGTCACCTAAATACAGCTCATTCCAACTAGCTGTAAGCTGTGCTCCGAAGTCAGACATGGATTGTATAGCGACTGCCAGAGGCGCCTGTATGTGCTTTCTGTTCGACTTCGTGAGCTGCCTCTCGTAACCCAGCATCAAAGATGAAATGATGACGATTAGCTGCACTATTATCATGGAAACACATTCTTTACCTGAAGCACCATCAGAACTGCGCGTGAACTGTGAAAGACCATGTAAAGAGGAAATCTTAAAGGCTATTATAAAACTGAAGTCAAGGAAAGTAGTAGGACTAAACAATATACCGCCAGAGGCACTTAAAACAGATCCATACACAACTGCAGGCGTGTTGAATGAACTCTTAGGAAAGGCTTGGGAAGAGGAAGAAATGTTAACTGAGTGGAACGAAAGCCACATAATCAAACTCCCCAAGGAAAGAGAAATGAAAGAATGTAAGAGCTATAGAGGAACCTCTTTGCTGACGGTGGTTGGAAAGATCCCAAATAGAGTTATGCAGATCTGCCTACAGACAACTGTTGAAGCCAGGGTATGTTAAGAGATCAACAACTACAAGCAGGTTTCATAAAACACCGTTCCTGCACTGACTAAATAGCTACCCTTGAAATAATCATTGAATGATCCATCGAATGGAACACGTCACCTCTGTCTACATCAACTTCATAGAACTCGAAAAGCTTTCAATAGTCTTAATAGAAATTTTAAAATGTGAAACCTTAAGATGCATAATGGCATTCTAGGAAAAACCATCAGGAATATCAAGAATTCTAACGATGCATGGACCTGTACAGTGGTTGATACTGGAAAAGTGTCAGATAATTATGTGATAAACACAGACAGAAACTATTAAGGCTGCTTGATGTCACAACTCTTGCTCCCGCAAGTGATCGATTGGATAATGAAGGAGACAACAGATAAACAACAAACTGGCATCCAGTGGAACTTACAGAAACAAGTTGGTGATTCGACTTCGCGGGTGACAATGCACAACAACCAACAAATGCAAGACAAAACCAGAAGAAGGATGAAAACTTTTGCCAAACTGGGGCTAATGCAAGGTCGGTTAATAAAACCAAGATCATGGAGATTAACTGCACATCAGGTAGGCCAATTAAAATCAATGACAGGCATCTAGAAGAAATTTTATCGTTCGTGCTTCTATACCTAGGAAGCAGTTAGTGTGAATGGAGGAACAGACAAAGACATCAATTTCAGAATCAACAGCACGATTGGTTTTTAACTTGCTGAAGTAAGAATGGAATTCGCGTGTCATCTCCCGCAAAACCAAGTTTAAAAAAGTGTCAGGTTGTATGACTCAGCAACATGGAGAAACACAAAGTCATCTAACAACAAGCTGCAACCATTTGCCAACAAATGTTTGAGAATAATCTTAAAGATATCTTTGGCAGATAGAGTAACAAATGAAGATCTCTAGAAGCAAGCAAGTCAAGAGACCATTCAAATACAAATCAGGTGAAGAAAAATGGAGATGGATTGGTCACACGTTGTGGAAACATCCAGACAGTTTTACAAAGGAAGATCTGAAATGGAATCTCCAAGGTAAGCAAAAAAAAGGATGCCCCAGGAACTCCAGGATGCGTGATGTTGAGGCGCACATCACACATGGAACACCTTAGAGAGACTAGTTAAAGCCTGGGTAAGATGGAGGAATGAAAACGTTGATGACCTAAGCTCCAGGAGAAGTTAAGGGCTTAAGTAAGTAATATGGGATTTATGTAATAAAATATACAAACAAATGTTTTAGCAAAACAAGATTTCTTGGTAGATCGAAATAAATAAAAACAATATTAAATTCGGTATTTACAAAGCACAAACACATAATAAGATGATCAAACACGCCCATTTGCAAGAACAAAAATCTACGGAATATCCGATACTTTTCATACTCCTTCTTTTGCATGCCTCGTGCTAATTTAAGAATGTTTGGTGTTTAAAGAAATCAAACTGACAAAAATGGTAAAAATTAGAAGATATAAGTAAAAAACAGTTTCCTAAACTAACAGACTTCTCGACTGAAATAATATTCTGATAGTGTTTTAAAGTTGTCTTTATAGCACACGAGCTAACGGGGGAATAAGGATTATTCAAAGGAGAGAAATGAATTCTGCAATACTCACTGCAAGTCTATGTCTATAAATTGCAATCTTCTTCACCAAGTCTCTGCATTTGATACGAACTGAAACAATATAAAGATACAGCAGTCACACTTTTTTATTTTACCTTAATACTAGAATAACACTTTCTTCAACATCCAATGTGCAGATACATATGAGCACATGAACGCTGTGAGAAACATTAAACCTTTCTTGCAATCAAAACAGTGAGTCAGAGTTGTAGCCAAAACATGATGTTCAAGCAATTCTTTCTAAAATAAATTATTCGTAAACTTGTTTTAAAGCCTAAAAAGTACAAATGAAGTTTGAGTGAAGTTGTAGATGCATCTAGGTGATGCCCATATGACTGGTACACTGTTCCACGAGAAGGGAGTTCTTTATCATCTTCACTATCACATCACGGTTCATATCACCATCTTAAGGTTATGACAGTAGTTCTTGTATAACTGACTGATTGATTGCATTGTAAGTAGCAAACCAAAAGGTATTTATGTAAACTATCATCAATCATCACTGAAAAAAAACAATTTTAGCCGTCACAAGTTGAACACTGTCGCCACCACCACAACTGTTGGGTCATCATCAGTAGAAGCATCACTGCCATCAATGTTGAACCAACCTTTCTGTTCCGTGTTCAGGTGCTGGATGATAACGTCCGTCATGTTGTCCCGGAAAGCGTATCTACAACAAACAAAATGGACACTGAGGAAATAAGAACTTACAATAAACAGAAAAAAGGGGGAAAGGAAGATATTGCTGTTTGGGTAACATTCAGTAAAGACAGACTGGGTCTTGACAATCAAATCTCAAGGAAAGCTGTCTAAAGTGATTTGATTGATCTCCAAGCACATTAACTGGGAGCTACAACGAACTTGTTGTATCAAAATCCACACACTTGTGTCTTACTTGCCTGATATCTGGGTTTCGTTTAAACAATTAATATTTTGAATCATAGCGACACTGTCCCAGAAGTGGCCTTTTCATACATAGAAACAGTATTTGCTGTATTTTAAGAACTTTTTTCCGTTTCAAATCTTCTCTACAATTCCCCCAACCTCTACCAAAATACGACTTGTAGCTCCCCCTGAATACAGGCAAGATATCTACTAAGGCTAAGCTAATCCCTACTAAGCAGGTACTGGGGGGCTAATGCCACGAAAAAGCCACTAAAGGGCAAGCACAAGTACATTATTGTAACTGCGTTAACAGACGTTTGATCTATTGACGTTAGAACAAACTAAATTCTTGTGCAGGTAAGTTTACAGATCATGTATTGAAATGTCGACTTCCTTTTTGTAACTGCTTCAAATTACAATGAAGTTCTTAAAAATATTCTAGTCATTACTTAACAAACATACTATACCTGAAAAATATAATACTAATGACACTGAGAACATGCCAACAGAGTAATTAATGAGCTTTCTAAGGTAAGGAATAGTTTTGTGGAAGCATTAAGTTCTCTTCTGAACAAAAGTGACAGTGAAGGTAGTAATGAGCCACAAACCTGTCTTTGTACAAGCCATGAACTGTGCTAAAGATGAGTTGGTAGTATGCTATGGTGCCATCTTGACATCCCAGTGCCTGGACAGTTGACACAGAGGAACTATTTAAACACACCTTCTAGGCTGAGATACTGCTAGAACCACATCCAATTCTATCGACTACATGAACATGTAGACGTAATGGACTGATTCATAACTTAAAAACGGTTTACTGAATCTCATCTTGATCTGATCTTCTTACACAATGTTCAGTGATATAACACTCGAAATGCAAAAGACTTCAGCTTGCCTGTAGTCAAGACAAACTGGGGCAAACAATAATTATCATTTCATACTGAACATTAAGGACTGGAACTCTTTTCTCAAATTGGACACAAGAAACTACACAACCATCGTTTATTTTAGGTCAATGTTTTAGCAACGACTAAGCCCAGTGATGCTAGCTAAACACTGTTTGTATATAATTTTTGTTTGTTTGTTTGTTTACCTCTACATGTATGTCTGTTTTGTTAATACAACTTCATTTTAGGTCATCTATTATTACTTTAAGCAACACATTTCTTTTTGTTTTTTAGGACCCCTTTAAAAAAGTTCTAAAGAATAGGGCTTCTTGAGGAAATATTAGTTAAACACTAGCGGATGTGTCACTGGTAAGTGCTGTACTTGCTACAAAGATGGCAATACACTTTTGGTGCGGTTTCACTGACAAATTTGTCGCATCAAACTTCACTGGAACCTTAACAGATAATAGACAAGATATTACAAGTGCTGTACTTACTACAAAGTTGGCATCAGGTCTGACTTTACAACACCACACCCAACTCTGTTGTTCCCCAATAGCTGTCAACCTCACTCCTTCCTTGGTGTGAAGGGAGCACTGTTTGTCAGAGCCCCCAAGAATGAGATATTCCCCTTTAGAGAAGTACGCAAGAGAACATGGGTCATATCCCAGGTGGCGGTCTTTGCCAATCTGTAAATCAAAATTTGATTAGCATTACTTTTTAGATTAAAAACCTGTTTGGTTGGAGAAGTTATACATCTGTTGCAAAACTGACCCAAGTAACCTTGTACATGAAAAGTTAGATTCTTCCAAATGTTAAGAAAAGAGGAATAAAGTTGGGAGAATTGACAATTGACAATTAGACAACAAACTATAAGTTAGGGTTAAACACCCCAGCTGGCAAGAAGATGGGTTGAAGGCTATTAACACTATCATGGCGAGCTGGCAGAGGAATTGAACTTGGAATTGAACTTGCAGACAACACAATGAACACATGAACGGCAACTTGCTTTGTATGATTTAAGTTACATCAACCAGCTGACGTGCACTTTATTGGTTTACTCACCTGCTTGCCACTCAGTTGGTAAAAGGAAAGTTTTTGGGCCCAGTCCCCAACTGCCAGGACATCATATGGCTCTTCTCTAAAGAGAAAGGAGAAGCAAAACTCATACAAGCAGCAGCAACAACAACAACAACAATTCTTGATTTGACCTTTTTATAGGCAACAGTATGATGGAATACTACCTGCCAACCAGGTACATGTAACATTTCAAAACTCAATGAGCACAGAAACAACACCATTACAATACTTCATTTATTCTTTAAGATTGGTGCTTATCTGTCATTGGGAATCCAATATTAAGATATGGCCAAAACATAACAGAACTGCACAGCACATTATCCGCTAAAAAATCCTTGCAAATGGGTAAAATCACTAACGCGTTCAGAATTCTCTTTCAATTTACGTGTACACATTACATGTACATAATATTCCTTAAAATAATATTTCAAAAGAACGCTTCAAAAGCAATTTGTCATGATAATGATAAATGCACAAGTATTTAAAGAATAAGACTGGCCACTAAAACATCTTTATTGGTCAGTTGCCAACTTCCCTCAACAAGAGACAAGTGGGGAGAGTTAATCAGTTCATCAGTTTCCTTACTTGGAAGGATTCCAGCTCATGGTCCACACAGGACAGTTTCCTGCTCTTTCAATTCTCACTTTCTCCTCCCCTGACTGACAGTAAAAACATGAATCAAAGTCATTCAATTTAATTAACACTCATTGTAATCACCTACATACAGCAACAAGTTCAAGGGAATGTAAAATAATGATTTATGGGCA
>JAOBRG010366082.1:1876-12170 GCA_027574985.1 Umimayanthus nakama | reverse complement strand
TAGCCAGCTGGCATCCACAGGCCAATCCTAGCACAGAATTTAATCGGATTCAATAAAACTTGGGAAAAAAAAGAATGTTCAGTTCTTATCTTTGAGCATGTTGGTTTACAAGGTGCTTTTTTGAAAACATTGTGAAGGTCGCACAAAACATTCAATCTTTGTTGGTCGACGTTCAAGATGTATTTTGCCATTGTTAGAAAGAATGTCCTGTAGTTAATATAATTTGAAAAACTCTGCTTTGTGTCAAAGGAACAAATCAAACTTTTCTTTATGTACTTTTATTCAATGTCATTAGAAATTATTGTTTTGGAAAATTAAAACCAGTTTTGCCACTTCTATGCTAACTGTTTGTTAAATTAGATGGATAGACTCGACGGTTGCTTTTAATACACGACTCCTTCATACTGCACACAATATTGACTGGACAGTCAGAATCCACAACACTCAACTCTAAGGCAAAATGGTAATTTCCTATCAGTCAGCTGCATCACTGATACGCGGACATAAAATTTTGCTTTGCTCCGAAGGCTATAGATCAACCAATCTCGGGCCTGACACTGCCACACAGAGACAGCGGAACACGACTTATGTGAATCTGTCCTACGTTTAAACTCTTTGCCCGATTATAACAGTTCAGCAGAAGGGAGTTACTTCGTATCGAAAGCAATGGAGGCACATTTGGGGCACGCATGACAATTCAGATGATGATGATGATGATGATGATGGTGATGATGATGGAGGTGTTAAAAGGTGATGTTGGTGATTTTGACAACCGTCGCGAAATTTAGCTCCTTTCGTGTATTATTTTGGCCAAATCGAAAAATGTAAGTCAAACGAAATACGTCCGATCTTTTTTCGTGAAGTTTCCACTAAAATAAGTAAAAATAAAGTAAATGAAAGGCTACAAGGAAGCTCTTACTGCATGTGAACAATTCATCTTGAGGGTGAAGCACGAGGAGACGTGGATAGCTGTAGCGGTATCTCCCAGCACATCTTGGCAAGCTTGAACGAAGTCATGCAGTGAGCAGAACTCCTCAAAACCGGTCTCCTTGCTAATAGAGATGGGAGTACAGGAGAAAACTTGGCCCTGGGAGCTTGAATGTGTGCTGAGAACGACCACCACCTCAACTAGGCTCAGGAATAAAACAAAGCGCATTGAACAACTATGCAATGACGTTGTATCAAAACGTAAAACTTAAAACATCAGTTTAGTTCACTAAGATAGTTAATTTAGCCGTGTAGCGAATTTTCCTTCCATTAAATTTCGCTATGAAAACAGAATACAATGCAGACTGAGGCAGAAGGAATAGTGTTTGATCATCACAATAATTTTGCTCTTCCATTGTCACTATGTTTATGACAAACCCATTTTCACGGTGAGCAACTAGCATTAAGAGCTTTTCCGCATCAGCTTCCGGTCCTTGCGTCGCTTGTAAAAATCAGGCTTCACCAAACATGTAGATATTGTCAAACGAAACACTTTCCATTACAAAATTAACACTTTTACCTTGTGGCTGGTAAGATCTCAGATAACCAAGCCTGGCAACACATTCCATCAGTTCCACGCGGCTGATAAAGTTCTGAGTAATGGCTATAAAGTCGCATGTTTTAAGTCCTTTAAGTGAAAACAACCAAAACAATTAATGAGTTTTGAAATTAACAGTACAAGATACGGAAAAACATTTATAGTGTGTGTTTTATAATTTAAAAAAATACACCAAATAGTTGAATCAGCTTGTTTGTTTAGAAAATATGAAAACCATCTACTGGGGGACCGTATGAGCTTGTTTGGCAAAAACTGAACTTACATTTCTTTGCTTTTCTATTATTTCCATCCATCCTAAAAATGAAGCAGTGCCTCCCTTTGATTGACCGTACTGACAACGACGGGGACTGGTACTTTTACCATAGTTCTTAGTGAAAGAAAACCCGTAAGATTGTAACAAAAATGCACAGAAACGTTCTAACACTTCAACCTACCATACACAGTTTTTTTAGTGCAAGGATGAATTTTCCCAAAAATGTATGGCTTTCTTCATGCCTATTGGCTGTGTTAGATCGGCTAGGTATTATGGTGAAATGTACCGTTGACATATTCTTGAGTACCTCTAGCCATTTAGCAATCCACAAGAACTTTCAATTTTTCATTGTACACACCTTTAAAACCTTCACAATAAATTGTTTGTTCTGTTTCCTAACTGATTTACAAGACCACCACCCATCAGGAACAAAGCTACAGTTCTAAGCACACTACACACCTGCAGTTTGTCATTTTACTATTTAAGAAATTATCCATCACAGGAAGTTGAGAGAGCATGAAAAAAGTGTTTGAGTGGCATGAGGCAAAGCAGAGTGCTCTCCCAACTTCCCACCGGCATCCTTAACTCATTAAACGGACAGCTTCATGCAAACCACAGACCATTTCTCTTTGAAAATTGCCATTGCCATTACCACTGCAACTTTATTCAGTATTTGAAACAAAACATACATGTAAGCTAACAAAGTTCAGAGTTCTCTTAAACCATTCTCGGCATTGTTGGTCTGGGCAAGCAGGCAACTTTTAAGTTAAAATCAACACATTATTTAATAGATGCTTGGATGTGCATCTAGGTATCGAGATTTGGATGCAAGCTCATCCCATGCAAAAAATATGCTAAAATTGTTAGCTCTGTTTTAACATCTAAGTTTAACACATATTTAGGCTAAATTTGGTAAAAATGTGAAAACAACCAAACAAATAAAAAACAAAAAAAATGAAAAAAATAATTTAAGTGACCAGGGCACCTACTATTCAAGACTAAAAATTGTACATGTACTCAAAGCTTAAGATAGTGAAACTTGTATTAATATTTTGTAAAAGAGAGTCACAATACTTGTTTAATATGGATTAATCCAGATTTTAATGAAATCACAGACCAACAGTTTTTCTGAAACAGTGCTTTGCAGAGTTGGCAGACCCTGAAAATTACTTTCTTAAGACCCTGATCATAATTTCTACCTATAAAGTGACAGCACTTGAGAGTCCGTTGTAGAAATTATGTGTAGCTTACCCTGCCTTGACCCCAGTTGCCTGCGCACTAGTAAATTAATTTAAAAGTTGGGCTGCAGGGAAAGATGGGAAGGAATTTAATCAGATTCAGTCCCATCATTCCCTGCTCATACTCTCCAAGCTCATTCCCGTCTCATGCTGATAGCGATCCGTGATCGGGTTTTTATTGGCATATGGCTTTTATCGCCTGGAAAAGCCTGTGGAGGAGGCAGACGCTTACCTTTTGCTACACTGGCAGCCTTGAGAAATAAAGAAATCCACTCTCCAAACTGGGACTGTGGATCATTAAGATTGAAAACAACAAGAACCTGCAATTAAAGGTTAGGGTGAATACCATTAATATTTTTTTTAATTTGATTCAAATTGAAAGGGGCACAGACTTGGTCAACCTGGCCCAGGCTAGCTGAACAATTCATCCCTAAGGCAATGTGTGCAGTAAGAGTTTTCATGAAAATTAAATTAAACCAATCGTGTTGAGAACACTACCAAGCTTCCAGGAAGTTATTAAATTCCAGTCCCTCCGGGAGGGAGGGCTTGTCAACATGGGGACAAGTAGAGATGAAGATTAACAAATATTGTACAATTTATTGAAAATAATTGGGAGGAGAAAAGATGGTGCAGGGAAATGCTGGTTTTTAAGAAATTTGTTTTGGATTTTTAGTAAGTTAAAACTATCGCTTTTCCAGGTGACCAAGCTATTTATTGTAACAAACTAACCCAAAAGGGGAGGGGTCATTTGGACCCCCATAGAATTTCCAAATGATTGCACATAAAAGATGAAGTTATAGCATGAAAGCAGCTTTGGGTTAACTAATTACTTTTCAAAACAATCAAGTTTGTATGGTGCAATAGTTGTTTCACAACATGTTTGCCATCTTGGCCCCTATCTTGGATTTTTCAAAAAAATTCATTTTTCTGCAAAACTGGTCAGAAGTAAATTTTTCTGAAATTAGTTTAAAACATGTGCTTGCAGCCTCAAATAGTAACATAATTAAGAATAGAATCTAAAAGAAGAAGTTAGAACAAATTTTCCAAAAAATTATTTTTAATTACAGTAAGTTTTCTATTTCCAACTTAATTTACCTTGCTAGTAAATTATTCATAAGTTTTAAGGTACTCGAAGGTTCATTTTGATTGCTTGAAAGCTTTAAATTTAAAGTAAAAAAAACCAAATGGGGGACTCCCTGGGCGATCAAGGGTCACGGTAATGCATGTACAAATGCAAGCTTGTGCGCAATTCAAGGAGTGGCACTCACTTGCTTAGGAACAATATTTATGGCATCCTTAAACCATTTTTTCCTTTAAATCTCCCTACAATCCTCCTAATTACCAAATTATTAATCACCAACTACTTCCACCTTTGCGACTCCATCTGGTACTTGTTCACTCTGTAGAATTTGTTGACTTTTAATGTAATGTTCATTGCCAGACAAATCAAGATCCAGAATTTGCTGTTTTGTGAATTGATGCACTTCTCGGCCTACATGGCTTTCTAGCAGTTTGACATTCTTGAGAGTGTTGAGGGTCCAGCTGGGCCTGACGCCTGTGTGCCAACACAAAAAAAAAATAGTTATTAATTTTAAAACAATTAAACAAAAAATTCTACAACTAAAAAGATCCTTTCTTAAACAAAAAGTATTAAATATACAACTTACAATAATTTTTTTCTACAGTGCAATCAAAAAGAATATTTTTAATCATAGTGAATATTTACCTACCAGTATGTAACTATGTAGCTATATAAATTGAGCTAAAAAGTTTATAAAAAATTTGAGCAATTAATCTGACAGTCAAGCAAAGAAGTTTACTTATTAATGTATTTTAATAAGAAAATTATTCGCAATGTCATTTTGTCATACAAAAATGACAGACAGTGATATTTGAAAATGTACTTATTTATTTTAAATAAAATTAATTATACATTTGTTTTACTCCCAGAACACTGGAACTCGAATACTCAAAAAGCCTGGAACAGCCCAACACAATGTGGAACATCTTATAATAGTTGTAAAGAACCAAGAACATCCCATAAACTTTCAACAAAACCTCAAGCGCCTCAAAAATACACTCCTTAGTTGGGTAGCTCAAAGTAAAAGTAAAAATAGGGCCTCAGGCTGTAGGCTACAACCAGCAACACTCTGACCATTACAGGTTATTTTTGTATGATATTTTCAGTCAGTCTCTAAAAAAGAACTGGTAGATGTCTTGGTTTTTGAAAATAGCAGGTAAATTTGAGCAAGTTTAGAAAAAATTAAGTTGAAACCTGCTGAGTAATGCTGATCCAGGATTAAAATGCCTATGAAATGAAAAAAATTGTATCGATTCTTATGTGTTAGCTTAAAAAGCCTTTGTAAAACTGAAAGAATGGTGTTTAAATTTCTTCAATATCAATTTATAAACAATTTCGAGGCCTTTTCAATGAAAGTTGGCAAGTTGAATATAGAGAGTTGTTGGCTTTTAGAATACGACATTTATCTGGTAACATTTATTGTGAGTTAGTTTCCCAACTTTCAATGGCAAAGCCTTGAAACTGTTTGCAAAAACAGTAATTTTGTTACTAATAGTAAAACTAAACACAAAAAATTGACATCATCACATTAACTATTCACACAAGAATATCTTGGGAACCACCTGAAAAAATTTAAAGCTAACACATAAAAACCGTTACCACTTTTTCATTTCATAGACAGTTTAACTCTGCTTGTTTTCTTAAGTCTTATAAGTTAATCCAGGATTAGAACAAATTAGACTTTAAATAAATTAAGGGTCCAGTTCCTGGGGAGGTAGTCCCTACAGTAAGAGGGCAGGGATGCTTGTCGTATTTTTTAGGGGGGGGTAAATTTGCTATCTAGTATATTTAATTGGTTTGAAACTAGCTATATGGTATTTGTAGGGGTTCTCTTGGGTAAGAGTGAAGTGTTTAAATTGGGCGTTTTAAAGACTTTGGCATTTCATTTAGGCAGCAAAATATGTAGATTCTAGGTACTATTTTAAGGTATTTTTTTGATTTTCCAACAAGCACCCCTGCCTTTCACATGGGCAGTACCCCTCTCAAGGGCCCAGCTTGCTCGTTATCCAGCCACTGTTTGGGGGGCTCATATAACTCACATTGTCCTGCAAGCCTAATACTTCTGTGGTCTCCTGGCGTTCCATGTTTGTATTTTCCTGGAAGTCCTAATTATATATGATTGTATAGGTCTGATAAAATTTTATGCATATTTTGTTAATCGAAAATCCTTATCAAGTACAAACCTTGCAAATGGGTTCCATGCTGACTGCAGTGTGAGAAGTCACATCTCACATAGCGAGTATCTCCTGATATGTCGCAAGCAAACACTGTACTACGGTATCTTGATAAGAGTTGCTGAGTCTAGAGATAGATAGATATGCTAAGGCCTGATTACACCAGTAGATGTATATCCATATTAAACATTATACATCTATTTCACATTTAAATAAATGTTATTTAGTTTAGCGCTTTCGAAGAGGTACTTGGATGTGTTTCCGATGGGTCATATTTTTTTTCACATTTCTAGGACCCCAAACTAGTCTCTCCGAGGCGTCCATGTGGAATTTTCCGAATATCTGGTTTCATCCAACCACCTTCCAATGAGTCTTTAATTTCATTTCCGGGAGTAAATAACCGACTTTCCGAGGGATACCCTAAAAAAAATAATTTGCTAGGCCGCCCAGGTAAGGAAGTCACCATCCGCGCAGTCATTACTCCGATCTCCCGTTTCAAATGTAATTCATTGGGTTCCTTGGAATGTACATCAATTATGCTGACTGGACATGTTTTTAGTTTCACTTAGCCCTTGGTTAAAATGAACCATTTAAGAACGTTATTGTTATTCGTTAAACGTGCAGTTGTGCACGATAAAAAAGAAAAATGGCACTAACATTAGCAAGACTCAAGAGTGATGGCCTGCCACTTACAATTTCAAGGTAACAATTTTTCAAACTAATTTTCATTTGCAGAACTAGCTGTAGCGAAACTTACTACAGCAAGGTAACAGCAATATATTTATACTGTAGTCATAGTACCTTGGAGTCGACCGAGTACTCCAACGTTCTTGCCTTCTTTGTTTGGGTCGCCATCTTGGTTTTGGCCACATTTTGTGCCCGCAATCTGCTTTTACCAGCGGTGTAGTTTTGCAGTACTCTCGATGTTACTTCGTGTAAGCAGACACAAAGAGGCCAGACTTTAAAAGATGGCGGACAACCGATACGAAGAAGGTGCAGTTGTTCTTCTTGCTCCAGAAGCAGAACTGTACATTCAAGAACTAAAAACATATTCTATCAAGGATATCGGAAGTCCAAAGTGAGTTCTCATTTTTGTGGTGGTTTTCTAAAATTGATTTGTTAATCAACTTAAAATTAAACTTGTAAGTTGTACTTGTTATCTTGTTGCAAGGCGTTGCATAGAGACCGATAGTAAAATGCTAAATAGTAAATATAAACACTGCATTTCCCTATTTTGCGTGAATAAGATGCATTTATTTTTAGAAAGTGGCGTTGATTACGTTTTTGTGCAAAGGGTTTTTAGTTACAATGCAACTTACAGAACTGAGAGACAGTTGTATGCACATGGCGGTATGCGTCCACCAAATGCTTTAGCTTTTCTTTTCAATATCTACATGATTTATTGATATTATGCGGAGGCTGAGACTGGGAGTTTTAAGTATAACGTACTACATGTAGTTATACGAACTGTAGCAATAACTAAAACTGTATGATAGCAGATACTGTTATTACTTATGTTTTGAAACAGTTATAGGTATTTGTACAAAGACAATATTTTGGTAAGTTCGATTTTGAGAATGGTTCTAGTGATTCCACAAGGTCCCTGAGCCATGAGGATGATCAGAGTGACTTTACACACCCCAATTGTCAAAAAATTATTTGGGGTAATGCCCCAGACCCTCTTAGAAACTCATACCTTCTGCGCTTGTACCAACATAATTTATGACCAGCATTTAGGTTTCTCAAACTTGGGATCTATTGGTAAAATTAATGGGCCTTATATCTGGAAATGAAAGGGGGGGATGTTTTAAAAACAGAATTTTATATTATGTAAATGTATAGTTCTACAGTCTGGCTTGCAGGTAAAATATATAATATAGCTGTATAAAATATCATTCAATGATGGGATTTTGTTTTGTGTTTAGTTTTAGTATAATATAATAGGTATTTTATGTGTACAGTTATAACCTTAAAGAAAACAAATGTTACTTTATATCTTGCAGGTGGAGAAGTCAACATGAGTACTTGGAAAAACTGAACATGCAGGTACTGAACAGCTTGTGTTAATCACATACATAGATACACTCGTACATGAATTGTTTTACTTCTCTTACCATGATAAATACACTCACACTAGCTATGGGCCAATTGTGTACAGAAGCTATGCTACACCATGTGGTATCTTCATTACAAGTATCCCACAAAAAATAATAAAAATAATAATAAAACTAACATATAATATTAAAAATCCAACCCTACACCTGTACCCTATCCCTTTTTTAAAAGGATTAAAATCCTTACCCCAGTAAAAGTACATGCTTTTATTGTTAAACATTTAAAAGTGAACTATTATATCAAATGAGCCTTTATTCAGATTTGAGAAAATTGTAATAAATCATGCCAGCTGCAGGTATAGTTCCTGAATATATATTACTGATGATTTAAAATTTTTTTTGATATTTTTTTATTTGACTCAGGCCATTATAAGTGCATCTGCTCATGAAGATGAGTTTGTTAAAGAATCCTTGATAACCCTGGACAAGGTTTGTGATTTTTATGATATCACAGATTTTTGTACACAAAATAATGTTATTATTTGTCATTCAATCCTATTATTGGGTACTACTTTAATGACACTATGCTATATTTTGCAGATTCCAGTTTTAATCCATGAGTTGATTGCTATAGAACTCTGGAAAACCAAGATTTTCCCTGAACTAATCAAAACTGGCTACAACCCTAGCAGCACTTTGCCTGTTTACTTTGTGGTGAGTATTTTTTGGATTCGATATACACCATGTACTCTGTACTTTGACTGAGACTCATAGAATTGATCAGTGTGCAATGGTTTTGAGAACTCCAGGTACAAAAATACTGGAAAAGGGTCCAAAATTTTATGGTTATTTACTTCAGAACTTTAATCTGTTTTTAGGGCATCATTGTTTGCAGTTAAGGTGGTTTAAAATAGTTTTTGAGATTATTATTGCCTTAATGGTAGCAACATGACTAACAAGTAATTACACCTTTCCTTCTCATTTTATTTTTGATACTTTGGAGTCATGAAGTGTTACTATGGTAGCATAGCAATAGTTCTTACTAACCACTTTAAAAACAGAAAAACCCACTTTCCGTAAAATTTGTATGTTAAGTTTTTTTCAAATTTTCAAAAATTCTTTTGAACATCAAAATCTACCAAACTGCAAATTTTTAAGAATTTCTGTAATAAACTTTCAGAGAAATTTTAAATTATGCAATTTTATGGTCCATTCTGTTTGCTTCTTTCATGATCTGTCCATTTTTTACTACTGTGCCAAATATTAGAAATTTTCACTGTCAACTTTCAGAGATATTTTCAATCGAAACCTAAATTTTCCAAAATTTTCAAGGGTACAAGATTACTATGTTTGCACCTGCCTGAGCTTGGTGAGCTCACACAAGCACGTACAGTCGGCGGCCCAGGATGTGTGCATTGAGCAACTATTTTGAGCCACCTTAAAAGGTTTAGGTTTTATTTTGACACTATTTCACATAGAATTACTTACTATTTCTTTCTTTCTTGTAAAAACAATAAAGGCAATGATTTTCATTTTTGAAAAGTGTTTTATACAATATGTAACTAAAAAATACCAAACAAGGCTGTTCCACAGCCTTGCACAGTTTTATAATAATGGTTGTTATTAAAAGGTTCTTTGTTAAAGTTTATATTCTTATAACACTTAAAATAGACTCAAAATTAATATGATTTGATTGTTTTCAGCTGTTTTATGAGGTGACGCTGGTCAGTCTGTTAGAAACTGTATTGTACCACAAGGTATTGTACATTTTTTATGTTTCTTATCGCTTTATCTTAGGGAGTAGCGGTCAAGCCCGTACCGTAATGTACTCCAGATACCCTGTGGGCCGACACTCCACCGACACTTCACCGACACTCCACCGACACATCACCAACACTCCACCGACACTTCATCAACACTTCACTGACGTCACTTCCAAATTTCACTC
>JAOBRG010366071.1:0-12170 GCA_027574985.1 Umimayanthus nakama | reverse complement strand
GTCTTCAGGGCCCGGTTGTTCAAAGCCCGATTAGTGCTAATCCCGGATTAACTCTGCAGGTTTTGTTAAAAGTTAATCCAGGATTAGTGCTAATCGGGCTTTGAACAACCGGGCCCAGGTGATCTTTGACTCCTTTGGGGGGAACTGCCAGCTTACTAACTAGGTAAGACTTGATAGCAAAACCAGCACCTGCCTCGCGTTGCCCATTTTGTCCGCGACCGATCCAGAACGTAAAGCAGGCAGGCTGCTCTATCAGTTATCTTCTTCTGTTAGACAAGTCTCGCCGAGGGCAGCAGTCTGCCCATTGTAAAGACCTAATTCACAGGAAATGAGGAAAGTCCGTTTCTCCGGTCGGTTAGACCTTGTACAGTCCAGCCAGGTGCGCACATTTCATGCGCTGAAAGTGACCAAGGTCACCATAGGTAATTTAGAGTTCTTTTTTTTCTTCTTGCCGTGTTATGGGACACCTGCTAACCTTGGCATGCTAACCAGGGAGGGGTGAGACAGGCATTGTTTAGGACCCTTTTTCTAGTCCCTTCCCCAGCATCTCTGGAAGAGGGCTACTTCATCGACCAGAGAGCTGCCGAATTCTAGCGCTATCCTGCTCAATGAAAAGCGACCATATGATCTTGGCCATCTACATGTAGATTTCTGACTACGACTGCCAGTGCGTCCACACATGTCGCTTTACCAAGCATCCATCTCCGCAGGCTTGAAAAGAATAGATGAGGATGAGAGTTGTGATGTGATGAGGACGAGGGCATGACTAGCGCTTAAATTTAACTGAAAAAAAGTGAGAGAGAGTTTCGCATCGTCAGCGTCACTCACTCGTCCTGATTTATCTGGACCCAACATCAGGCCATAGTCGAAAATTTATGGTAGACAGCAAAACTGGCAAAATCAAATAAAACGCTTTGCTCAATTTTTGTTATTTCAGCAAAAGTAAAATTCTTTCACATCAAAATATTTAAGCTAAAACATACGTTATCAATTTTACTCGCAACCGATTGCTAGTACCATTAAAGTTTAGTAATGTTTGGGAACACTAAGATTTTGTTTATAACTCTGATAACGAAAAAACAAAAGCGCTAAAGACTTCTTTTACCAGGATTCGAGAAAATCAAGCTGGTACAGAAATGATCGCAAAAATTGACAGCACTCAAAGTACAACCTCCAACCATGCAATTCCAATGCTAGTTCCATGCACTTGCAAACGAATTCCTGTTATGACAACAGGAGCACTGTCGCGCCCATTCTTTCTATTGCTCGGCCGTTTGGAAATGGGAAAGGAGTTTCTGCATTAGTTTGCAAACTTATCCATGTGGGAAAATCCGAATGAAATAATTTTTGTAATTTGGCTTGGAATGTTGTAAGGATTCTGGTTCAGAAAAAGCCCAATACAAGACATATACACTTTAATGCAAGTTTGTATATGAGCATGCAAGTGTAACTGGCAAGTCAGCACCTAAGGATGCAAACCAAGCACAAATTGAACACGTGCTTAAGGTTAAAAATAAAAAGTGACAAGTCCGCTAAGCCGAGGTTTGAAACTCCAGAACAAGAATGTATCAATGGAGGCTGAATGGTTGACGTTAATTTCCTTAACAATTATACATTTCACTTTCGTGCAGCTCCAAGCTTCAAGAACAACGGCGAAATTATTTGGAACTATTGCGAGTTCTAGCAACCATGGATAATTGTAAGACGACTTAGTGCGGAGAGACAAACTTAGCTCGTATTAGTGACAAGTCGACTCGTATTAAAGGTTCACATCATATGGCACGAGTATGCCATTAGTTGCTTTTATTTAATACACTGCACTGTGACAGTCGGAACTACGTTCATCCAACCATTTTGCTTTGTAAAGAAACTGATCATTTTTCTCGTTGTGCTGCAGCTTTTCTTGAATGCCGTTAGTCATAGTCACCATTCCATGTCTTGGTCATCATCATCAATATCTTCGAAGCCAAGACAACTTGAAATGTGTCTTTCCGCATCCTGTTTCGTCCTGGAAGAGAAAGAGAGAACATTGCAACTGTAATGTTTGTTTTTAGCCATTAATTTTCTTTGTCTATAGTGCGGACTACTACAGTTGTGTTTTCGTTTTTATTTCTTGATGTAGAATTTTAAATCAGAACCTTGAGACACTTAATTAATGGTAAGTCTACGTACTGAAATACAAAGTACATAATTCATGCTGAAGAACTATCAATTTCCAGCTTGCTTGGAAAAGTAAGCTGTCTTGTATTGAAATTGAAACTGTACAGACTACTATGATGTTTCTGAGATAAAATGCAAATCAGTAACTGTTCATCAGTAGGATACCTAAAACGTGTGCAATTCTACAATTGGTTTTGGCTCCATTAAATCCTAACTCTGAACACTAAAAAACTCAACTTAGCGTAGAACTAAAAAAATCAAACGTTAAAGCTATTATTATGTTATTGTAACCTTTTTGTAGAGACCACTTGAAATTTCAATTGTTGATGATAGCGGAAATCTAAGCTTTTCTGAACTTAGAGTGTTAAAAGAATCTTAACTCTTTCACTGCATTTAGGCATTTACCAAAACGTGAATATTCAACCTGTTAGGTTCTGCAGGATCTACATAGTTAAACTGGCTTCTGAAACTTCTCTATTTATAAGACCATTTTGACTTGAGCGACAACCTGTTGTAACGCAAAAGTTCGGCCCCTATGAAAAGTACGCAAAACAGTCAGGTCTTGATTTAAAATGTATATTCTAAAGCTACGGTTACACAAGCATCGTACTTCTTTTGCTGCACTCTTTAATGCTTAGGATGCAAAACGCGCAGCATCGCGGTTCAACTTCTTTGCAGCAGTATTCGAAGACGAGTTGCATGTTGTTGTTGATCGTGCTGCTCCAACTCTAAGCTTCGAATTGCATTCATCGTGTACATTTGGATTGCTTGAAGTTGTCGTTCTTGACAAAATTCCTCCCAAACTTTTGGTAGGTCATTTTTGTCTTCAACAACTGCTGTTCAAACAAGTGATTCTTGCTAACTGATTCCTTTTGCGTATTCTACTTCTAAAACAATGCAACTTTAACCAGAACAATCGTGAAAGTAATGGCTATTTTATACTTTACCACGGGCAGTTTATCTTGCCACCACGGGTTTAGTAGACAAAAAAAGAAATCATTCTCGAAAGAAAATATGACGACAAGAAGCACGCAATAGACTAAAAAGTAGGGTTAGTGGGAATTAACAGCGTTCGTCTAGCCTTGCAAGATTTTAAAACGCAATCTGTGTTTTTTTCAAGTAGTTTTCAAATTATTTTTCAGGATTTTGTTGTGTCATGGGATTCTGAGACACTGAAATTGTGTTACTAAGTAAACGCTTCCAAAATCTTTTCTGACAAACACTTTTTTCAAAAAAACGGTCAGTTGCATTATACAACAACAACAACAACAACAAACAGAATAAAAAAAATTTCAGAAAATTACAAGGAATGAAAGCACATTGTGAAGTCATGAGTTTTCCATGAATTCTACGTTCAATTCCACTTCTGGATCAAAGTGCTGCAGTTAACAGAATTTCAAAGGTGTAGAAATAATACAGTACGAAAACAAAACTGAAAGAAGGCCCGGACGAGTATATCTTAGATCCTGCTTAATGATTTCAAGTACTTACCATGTTGGAAATTGCTGCTGGCACATGGGACAGGATTTTAACTCACTTGATGAATCACATTTTAACTTATTTTCGTTGTCTGAGGGCAGTTTAGGTGCTTCACGTTTACTCAAGTCACCTCTTACTATGTTCCTTCCTTGACCCAAAGTGGATGCATTCCTAGACCCGCTGTGAGCAGATGGCAACATCCCTTTTGTTGCATTATTTACGTTGTAGCCACTCTTGGGTGTTCCTCCAAAAGAAGGGTTTCCAACCAATAGATCAGCTTTACTGGAGGAAGTTCTAAACCCTGAAAATCTACTATTGACCTTAAATGAACCACTACTCTTTGACTGACAACTTGCATCGAGATTCGTAATTTCACGCTTATCTGCGAAACGCCTGTTGGGCGAGGATTTGTCTATCAAGAGGATTGGTTTTGTGTTATATTTTGATTTTGAGTCATGAGGAATGCTTTTGCCATTACTGTTGCTGTTATTATGTTTGTTTTCAGTTTTTCCATCAAGACCAGTACAAGAAAAATCCCCAGAGTCTTGGATTGTGTTAAGTGGTGAGTAATCTTTCAGTCCTGAAGTCCTGCTGAAAAAACTGTGTTGCTTCTGTTTTTCACTGTCGACATCCTGTTTTGGTACGGAATTAACAGCAGCAGTGTACTGCTGTAATTTCTCATTTGCTTCAACACTTGGCAATAATTTACAGAATCCTTTAACCTTCTCGAAACTTTCTGCAGCCAAACATTTTTCACTGGCAAAATCATAAGCAGTGCTTCTTTCCTTTGCAATCCTAGTATTGTCTGTTTGATCTTCATTCGGTAAACACTCCACATTGTATCTTTCACTCGTGGTTCCTTCAGTTTCATACCATCCAGACTTCAGTTTTTCAGAGCTGATTTTGTCTATACAAAAACCTGTTCTTTCTTTTGTTACGTCCTGGCAATGCGGCCATTCGTCGACTACGCAAGTATCACTGTTAGCTCCAACACCAACTGATTGTGGTTTGTGGATGTTTGATACTGTTGTTGGTTTAGATTTCTCGAACGAAAACAGACATAGAGGTTTTCTCGTAGAACAAACCATGCAAGGTTTGGGTAGATCGCTATAAAATGAGTAAATATGATCAACACCTTCATAGGCAACGTTGGCTTTGCCAGTGTCTTGCGTGAATAAGTGTTTCATCTCCTTTTCCATTTCAGCTCCTTGGTTAACCTTACCAGGCACTGACGAGCCAAAATGTTGATCTTCTGACTTTTCGCGTGGGCTTTCACCTATCGGCAGCTGCTGTGTATTATAGAAAGTATTGAAAAATGTCAGCACAGCATAACACGGGTGCACAAACTAGAATTTGATTTGGTCATTCTAACGTCTATTTCCCTTTAGTAAACGTTCGATGTCATTTGTAGCAGTCAATTTCATTTCGAATAAATCCATGGCCGCGGAAGTACAACTAATGCTAACTCAAACCATATTGGTTCAAATCTAAATTAACCTTTAAAGAAGAAAAGAAAAAGAAAAAAGGAAGACAAAGGTTAAACAGAACCAATACAAGAATTACCGTGTCTTGAACCCGAATCAGTAGCATTCCATTCCTATACACTATCACTACTTCAACAACTCGGTTCGTTACTTCCTGGTTGTTTTTACTGCACATGTGTAGCAAATGCTGTTGAAAATAGCACCAACTGTTACAAATGGCACCGAATATTTGCGAAAGGAAATTGGACGTTCTATAAACAAGCTTCACTGCACAAGGCAAACACAACCCTACAGGCGCGCACACAAAATAACAATAATAATAATAGTAATATAAAATCATAATCATAAAAATATTAATAAACATAAAAACAATACCAATAATAAAGGTTTTTATCAGAACTTCCACAAAAATAGCTCTTCAGCTGATGTCTGTCTATCCACAATCATAACAAAACTGCTGTTAGTCTATGTACAATTATAATAATAAGGCTTTAACTAACAAAAATACTAATAACCATTGCACACACAGTTGGAACCCGTTTATTCGAATTCCCAAGGGGAAAGGAAAATGGTTCAAACTAATGGGGGTTCAAATTAATGAGGTAAAAATCAGTAGTAAGGCACTCCGAGGGAAAATGATATTGCTTTGAATTAGCGGGGACTTCGAATTATCAGAGTTCCAATCTACGGGACCCAACTGTACTGACCAGTACAAAATCCCACAGAATTTCACAACCCGTACATAGTCGCAAGTACTCGACGAGAACCGCACATACTTGTACATAAACGTGTATGCTCGTCCTCCAGAGCCACACTTCCTCTCGAGTTGTGGTACATCTGGTTCATAAGCGACCTTTAGATTTGAATACGAGTACGGTTTCTTATCTTTTGAAGTCGCAATATTGCCTACAAGATCTTCAGCAACACCCATTGAGCAACACCTGTAGTAAATAGGAGTACGGCCACGAGATTTGACTTGACAACTGAAAATGAATACTGAATTTCTGTCATGAATATGTTCATACCAAAAGTCGCATTTGTGGTTGAAGTCGCACTCGTTTTTCATACCTAAAGGCCTCTATTGGATTGTGTGACAGGTTTCTTCCCTCTGCTTGTAAGAGTTTGGCTCGTCTAATTAAGTTCCTCGCTTGACCTGAGCACTCGAAAATTTTAGTTTGGGTCAACACGAATAGCAATCTAGTGCGACCCTGAAAAGATCGACCATTTTCCAAAGCCTAACAGTCCAAGAAGGACGCTACAGAAAATCTCTAGTCAGAGTATTTCCATATGCAAACATCAAGTACATGTACTACTTTGCCAAAGAGCTGGGTGCAGTTTCGTACATTTTTGCCTAATGAGTAATGGTATAACCGAGGATGTCTCCATGAACTGGCAAAAGGCATATAATACCAGCCCTAGCTGTTGGTTACTACCCGAGAAGCAAAACTGTGGAAAAACGTTTGTGCAAGGTTGGCGCAGTGGATAACATCTCCGACTGCCAACCACGAGGTCCCGGGTTGACACCCAAGCCTGGTCAAGGGTTGAACTTTGGGCGACCTTCTTTAGCCACACCGTCCGTGGATAGGAACGGTAAGCCATTGGTCTAGTCTCTTGACATTCTACCGGTGAGCTTAAAAGGACTCAAGCACTTCTCGAAAAGAGTAGGTGAATCCCGGTATGGTGGACTGTTAACTAAACTGTTAGACACCTAATGTAGAACCCAGTCCGGTTCCTGTCCAACCCCTTTGGGCAATAAGTCCCAAATAAAGTTGTTAAACAAATGCATTTCCAAAGTAAGAAACAACACAGGCAAGAAACACATTCTCCCAAATCATATATGTTTAATACCTGCAATGGTAGGTCATCCAGTTCTTCCCAGTTGATGTCCTTTGGAATAAGGGCCTTTTCCCGACACCTACAAACCATGTGTTTCACTAAATTAATGATTAGCTCCAGTGTACAAACATGAAGAGCTCGTTTTATTAGATGCTGGTATTTAGTATATGTGCATTTTCATCTTAACTAACAATACAGGTGTATGCCGCCCTTACCGGTTTGGTTTTCAGGTCAATTTGGTCTGGAAAAGGGCCACATTTCATCAGACAACTAAAAAAACGTCTGGTTTTCACAAAGAAACTCTTAGATTTCCGTCAGGGAACATCACTTTGCAGATTTCAGAATAGAAAATGAGCAAAGTACAGGCTATGACACAGCTAAGGTGTTTTTCCTGATCTGTCTATAATTTTGCATGTTTTGTCATACTTCTTGAATTTGGTCCAAAATTAAGGTATTGAAAATGGCTTTTTCAGGTCAGAAAGTCACCTTCATTTTTGTAAAGGTAGCCAGGCCCAGAAGGGACCATCTGTCCTATTGCCTGTGCTCCCACTGAGCACTGTACTCAGCAAATGTTGTAAATAAAATTAAATTAAAATTGACTGAGGCTGGCTTGGGCAGAACATCCCACCGTCCCCCAATTTAGCGACAGTCACTGTAACCAAATGACTAGATGACCTTCAGTTTTCCTACTCTGACCAAACTAAAATACCAGGATGTGTTAAAAAAACTAGGATTTGGGGATACTGGGAGGTACCACTAACTGTGTAGGGGGGAGTAAGAACACAATATCTGGTTGACAGATTTTCTGTCTCATAATTATTTTGAAAGTTCTAAACAACCTCAATTTTAGCTGGAGAGGGGGGTCTGGGGGTACATAGGGTGGGAGGCAATCTTTTGCTTGCTCGCTTCTCGCTTATTCTTGCTTTGCTTAGCATGCCCCAATTGCTCTTTGCTTTGTTCGTGTGTGTATATTTGAATGTTCTCTTAAACAACCTTCCACTTATTACATAATATGTCATAATCAAAATAATGGCTGTCTAGTTTCTAGCCCTTATGGTTATTGTAGGTAGCTAGTACCCAATTCTCAATATTTTCAGAGAGTATACTGTAGTTTTTTTTTTCTATAAATCTATTTATCTATATCACATTCATGTAATTACACTTTGTAACTCTGGGTACAAATTAAAAATAAGGGGGGGCAGGGTTGAGAGTGAACAGACATAGATATGGGTATTTGAATTCAAACAATAACTGCTGTTGAAATTCTCCAACCCAGCAGAAATGCCATTGATGGTTTAGGTAACCTAGTTACAGTAAATTTTTGCCAAAAAGTCTGCTAAAACAACCAACATCTCTCCACCATGGGCTGGGGCAGTAAATTCCTGAATGTACAATCCCTCACATGTATATGAAAAATCTCCCCCTCCTCATCAGAAGGTGCATTAGAGCCACTCTGTGAAACTGATAATAAAGCCATTATTGTTATTATTTTGTTTAGTTATATTTTTATTATTAACATTACTATTATAATTATTATAAAAGAATGTTTTTTTGTGCAGTTTACCACGTGGTTTCAAATCTTTTGCAGGGGTCTCGACTTGTGATACTTGTTCTTTCTGATGAGGCTGCTGTGCAGACTTTTAGAGTTTCTTCTGGCCAACTTACTGCCATGTCAGCACTTTTGATTGGAAAGTTTCTGCTTGGTTTCAGCCTGGCAACCTCATAATTTGCCTGAGGTGCCCTGGGAATAAGATTGGATTTTAGCCTTGACTGCGCTATTTCTGGTTGATCATCTTCAATTATGATCACATCATCACTCTTACTAGCTGGGGACACCTTGCAAATATCTGGCAAAGCTTTATCATGAGAATCTCTTTTCCAAGGAAAATCCTGCAGTTTGAAATGACCTTGTTCCTGGCCACCACTTGTTTTGTTCTTGTTACCAGGTGCTTTCTTTGTGGTCTTAAGACTGAGTCCAAGTTTCTTCCTTTTCCTACCATCCATCACGGTCAATTATGAGTTGATTACTTAATTAACTGCTCATTTCTTTCAAATCAAACTGTCATCATCAGATCAGTCAATGATCAGTTCCCACAAGTATAAATATGTAGCATCCTGTATGAAATCTGAACACTGTAGGTGTTTGAAAACTCAACATGTGAACTCAAAGTTCATGTAAGCAGCAACTAGAGATCACAAAACACGTGAGCGTTTTCCACTCGTATGGCACCAATACAGCAACCGGTCCCACTGAATCAGTCAAAACAATCACACCCCAGTCTCTCTCTTCCAAGGCGAAAAGGTGCGGCTACTAAGCAGCGCTTTTCAAGATGGCGGCCGGAGGAGCAGTGCTTCGGCGTCTTCCAGTTATTGTTGTTTTAGGCTCTACAGGAACTGGAAAATCCAAGTTAGCCATTGAGATAGCCAAGAGAGTAGGAGGAGAGATCATCAGCGCTGATTCCATGCAAGTGTACAAAGGATTGGACATCATTACGAACAAGGTTACCTCGGAAGAAATGGCCGAATGCCCACACCACATGATGGATTTTGTCTCTACTCCGAAAGAGTTCTCGGTTGTTGAGTATAGAAACATGGCGCTTCCTCTGATCTATGACATCAAGAAGCGTGGGAAAGTTCCTATTATAGTGGGAGGTACGAATTACTACATAGAGTCCCTGCTGTGGGACGTATTGATTGATGAGGGCGCGGGTACTTCACACAAACCCAGCAGCCTTCAAACAAATGCTAGCTCGTCTGAATCGGACGAAGAAGTTGAAATACAAAAGAACATAAAGAAGCGTAGACAGATAGAAGACACATGTCTGAAGTCTGCTTTTAGCGAGAACATCTCTACTGAAATTAATTTGACCAAAAACGAAGAATCAAGTTCTGACCGCTTTGAGCGGACAGAAAATCTGGATAAACCAAACACTGGCAATCCTGATTGTGCCGGTCCAAGTTCTGAAAATCTCTATGAAAGATTGATGGCAGTAGATCCAGCAATGGCAGAACAGCTACATCCAAATGATAAAAGGAAGATCGCCCGTAGTCTGCAAGTCTATCAGCAGAGTGGAGTTCGACACAGTGAACTGATATCTGAACAGCAAAGGAAATCAGGAGGTAATACCTTGGGGGGACCTTTAAGGTTTGACTTTACCTGTGTGTTTTGGCTTCAGTGTGAAAGGGAAATCCTCAATGAGAGGCTTGACAAAAGAGTTGACCAAATGCTTGAGCGGGGACTGTTAAAAGAACTTTTTGAGTTCCATGCAGAGTACAATAAAACATGCCTTGCAGATGGTCAGCAGAGATACACTGAAGGGATTTTTCAATCTATTGGTTTTAAAGAGTTTCACCAGTTTTTGACTCAACATGACTCATCATTCTCACCTGATGATTGTTCTGAAAAGAACAAAGATCTCTTGAAGAACTGCATTAGTGTCATGAAAGTTGTGACCCGACGGTATGCAAAGAAACAAGTCACATGGGTTAGAAACCGCTTCCTCGGCAGACCAGAAAACTGTGCCCCAGATGTGTATGGACTTGATACCACCAATCTTGACAGCTGGAAAGAAGATGTACTGGGTAAGGCTCTGAAGATTTTGGAAAACCTTATTGATGGGAGTGAGTCGCCCATTAAACCACTGCCCAGAGTTTTAGTCAATCATAGTGATAGAAAGCTGAAGCATGTGTGCCAACAGTGTGACAACCGTATAATTATTGGTGAAGAAAATTGGAAGAAACATTTGGTGTCTCGATCACACAAATGGCATGTAAAAAGAAACAAGAGAAAGTTGGAAGAACAATGTATAAGTGCAGAAGAACATGACTAGATATCCAAGACTTATTATCATAATTAGTGCAACTTCACAAGCGCTAAATAGTGGAAAGTCTATTGATGCTACTGTAAAAGCTCTAATAAGCCTTCCTCCTCTCTAAGAAGCCCCTGACTGGAGTTTGAAACTTCTTATAAGTGCCACTCCCTTCCTCCCTCAACAAAAAAGCTGTAAGCGTTAAAACAAAAGGCATACTGTAATAAAAATAGATTTTTTTTCTGTTTTGGATATTTGCAACCAGTTTTTGATAGTGTTAATTGTGTTGGTTGTGTAATGCTGGAGTTCATAGTTGTTATTATTGCTGTGATACATTTTGAACTCCATAGACATAGTGTAATTCTGGCTTTGTCAGTCAAAGAATTTAACCAAGCCCCACCTCTCTAATAAGCCCCTCACCCTCACCCTCCAGAAAGTTCCTAATTTAAGGGACTAATCTAGGAGCAAGGTATGCTAAAATTTATACTTTCTCTCAATTTATCTTTTACCTGGAAACCTTATGATGTAGTGAATCATACAAACACACATAAACTTTATTTATACTCAAATTAACAGTGTAGCTGGAATATAGCTAATATCTTCGAGGATCATCACCATACAATTGCATATATACTCCACAATGCAATCCTACAATGTGTAACCGTACATTGTGTGCCCAAGTTCACGAGCTGCCATAATGCCATTATGGTGGTAACCGGGAGGGCACATTGTTCTATACATTTGTATATATATATATATATATATAAAATGGTTGCTTGATTTGCGTACTTATAGTGCTCGAACTGTGTTTGTGGTAGGGCTTGATAAATAGATAAGTTCAGACTTCAGATGGTTGCTTGATTTGCGTACTTATAGTGCTCGAACTGTGTTTGTGGTAGGGCTTGATAAATAGATAAGTTCAGACTTCAAGGTCCATTTTGGTTTGGTTTACTATCCATACAAATTTGTTTTGTACGGGCCTTTCAGTCTGCACTCATCAGTGGACTTACAAAGTGAGTTTGAATTAAGTTCTAACTTAAATAGCCTTGGAAATTGGGAATTTATTTTTTTACATTCTTCAGTAGAAATTTGTCGCAGTGAATGCATTTACTAATTAGCTCATTGCTTTCGTTTAACGATGCACACTTTCTCTTGCAAATGATGGAATACTTCTCAGTAATGCACAGTTGATAATATATTTACAAGTTGTACAGAACATTCTAAGATTAGCGGCAATATAGTGCACGATATCACAGACCACCTTCCTAACTTTCTCATAATAAATAAGTTGTCGACTTTTACTACCAAGCAAGAAATTTTAAGCAGGACTACTCAAGGCTCGATGATTCTAAATTATTGCAAGATGTACAATCAATTAACTGGCAAGAAGTTTTTCAACCAG
>JAOBRG010366060.1:0-12171 GCA_027574985.1 Umimayanthus nakama | reverse complement strand
GGGTTATTTGATGGCGTTGGGGAGAACGGGGGAGAGAGGGGGGGTGGGGGGTTGGGGGGCAGAAAATGCAAAACAAAAGTACACGATCGAACCAGGCCAAAAAGAACAATCACACGCCAAAAAGTTATGAAGTTAGTGTATGGGAAAACGGAAAACTGTTTTTTGCCGCTGAAGATTGAGAAGGAGAAAAACCTGTGGAGAAATCGTTCTTCCATATCCCCCACCCCCACTCCCCTCCTGCCCCCCCTCCCACGCACACACACAGAGGATTAAATTGATCGTCCCTAAGAAGAGCCGACTATTTGGTTTTTTGTGTCCCCTGATTGGTGATCATTAGAGCAGAAATTCAAAAATGACAGTTGTATCTCTCAGCCACAAAAGGTTCATCTCTTTATTACCCGATTGAACGAAATCGACAAAAAAAATAAGAGAACCACATGTAGCTCACTGGACTATGGTTTGATACTCTGCCCTTGCATGGCTAAGAGATGGCCAATAGAACTTTACACTTTTGGGTTTTGGTAGCTTTGCTTGTTGGGACATCTTCGTTTTTTGCGTTAACCATCTGTCAGTCGCAACTGGAATATCTTTCGATTTACCAGCCGCCAAATATATTTAAAAATGGAAAGTTCAAAGACACGCGCAACCATAGATGTCCGTGAACAACCATCAATAGCCCTATGATACATGAATTTACGAATAATAAATGAGCCGTGACAGACAGTCCGCCATCTTAAAGTGGGCGTAAAAAATAAATTCGCCCAGAGCGAGAGAACTGAGCTGCTTTGATCCATGAACAAGGATAATCTGGCCAGAACCAATTCTGAGAACTCGAGCGTTCCAGTTAAGGACTGACGAAGTGGAGCGGCCAGAGAAATGGAAAGCGACCTAAGTATTGACAACTTTCCTCAGCTGACATTCAAAGCTGTATCAGAGATACACTCGGTGAATTGCTTGCAAGGAAATTTAGTAAATAAATTTGGCACATACACAGCACTTAGACTTTTTCAGTTAATTTAATTTAAGGAACTATAAATGTTTTGGCACTTGTCAGTGGTCATAAAAGACGTTCACTTGACTAATTTGCAGCTTAAACTATCTGTTTTTTCTCTTAAAAGTTGACTTTGTGATGCGTTTCATGAGCGGGAGCCTGGAGCGAAGGCTGAGATCATCCCCACCCCCACCCTCAGAGTTTACATCTTTGTGCCCACCAACTGAAGCATGCGTGGTTGAAGTGACAACTGCAACTTTTGACAGCGTTGTCATGGATGAATCTAAGGTAAAGTTTAAGGACTAGCTATCTAAGTTTAAAGTACTTAATTACAGTTAACAATGTTTTAGTGTTGTTGGTAAATGAAAGAACAAATGAATTAATGAATGAATGAATTAGTTAATTAATTTTAAGGTCTAATGTCTAAAACTTTGTCCAAAACTGTGCCGTTTCTCATGGTCAAAGATTGAAGGTAGTATGAAAAAGGTTTTCATTCATGCAGCAGTTGTTACAAGTTTTCGTTAGGGAGTACACCTACATTTGCGTCTCGCATCACGTGTAGAAAGTGTTCGTTGAGTTTCCTTATTTTATGCCAAGACAGAACAAGTTACACGTACAAGTTAACGTCATAAGTTAGTCCGTGTTTTTGAACAAAAGATTGAAGATAGTTCAGGTCTCAAATTTCCCAAATCTAGGTCTTAAGATTTTCCATATTCAGGTCTTAAATAGTCTTAAAAAAAGTTTACATATAGTAAAATGTTTACCGCAGCAACCTTATGGTAGAGCAGACGTTTTAAGTGACACAGCGTGGCCCTTATTGTATTTTTTAAACAAAAGCTTAACGAAAAATTAGGTCTAAAAATTTTTAAAATCGGATCTCCAAGTTTGCGAGTTGGTAGCTTTAGAAACCCATTACAGGTCTAGGGTTCTCCCCAAAGCGTTTTAGAATGGTAAAACGCCCTGCTATTTTATGAGATTTTTATTGTTATGCACATTTAATTCTTTGTAATGCAAATTAATGGCATTGTTATGTAAATTCCTGCCCCTCTGACTCAAATTTCCACACCCTTCTGGGGAGAACCCTGAGGTCAGTTTACACGGTTTAAAAATAAAGAAATATAAATAAGATATCGAGTAGGTGTTTGTTGTGTTTTCCTATAGGACGTGTTGCTGATGTACTATGCCCCATGGTGTGGGTACTGCCGGGGGTTTCATCCCGTATACCTGGCGCTGGCTCGTGTATTCAAACATGTGAAGGAGCTTGTCATAGCCCGGTGAGCCAGTGTGTATACAAGATATCAAAAGCATCTGGGGAATCCGTTTCAGTTGCTGACATGACATCAGATTTTTCGCAGTTTTCAGGGTTCCCGCGAAATCTTCTTTTACGTTTTGTGTTTTTAAGGCTTTGCAAGCATCTTAAAGTTACCAACATTTTGGTTTGATTCGTTTGAGCTTCCCTTCCCAATATCGTCCAATGTGTGTCACACTTTGGGAGGCCCTCTAAGAATGTGTTCAAAAACATACAGCTCTCACCTTGAACCTTTCTTTACAAAATACTGAACTTAAGACCGTAGATAGGCCTTGTACAAAGAGCACCAACCATCACATAATAAATTGAGCCAAACTTTTCTAAGTTGTTACGGTATTCAGCAAAAACAAGTGCGTTTTCCAACCTCGTGTCCACGGTTTTTCCTTTCCCAAAAGAGGTTTTGTGTTTTCCTATGATAAAGAAGAATGGAAAAATAAGAATCATAAAGTGCAAAAATGACAAGTTATGCAGTTACTTTAAACAAATCTAACTCATTAAACTAGAAAACATGTGTGTGTAAAAAAATTTCGGCAGTATGTAATTAATCTGAACAAATCTGTCAAGGCTGAAACTGAAGGTGTTCCTGGTGATGATGTTGAAATAAACAATTATTCAAGGGAGTCCAATCATGCTGGACCAACACTGTAGGACAATATTGGGTACGTGTAAACCGGTTATTCCTTATTTGTAGGATCGACGCAGATGCGAATGACTTGTCGTGGGAACTCACCGTAACGGAATATCCTACGTTTATCCTGTTCCCTGCAGGAAGGTACTGTCAGTGTTGGTCTGTGTGTCTGTGTTTGTGTGTATATGTATTGTTTTCTTTTCCACTTAACCCTGCATTAGCTAGCTGTGATCTCTTTTTATTTCAGTATGACATTTCATGTATTAGTTGTCATCTTATACAAGCCTTGCGATTAGTTATGTTTCTTCTCGCGATTTCTTTCTACTTTATATAACACAACAGCCAGAGGGCTCTTACGGTCATGAAAAGTCATGAAATTTATAGAGTTTCAAAATGGTTTTTCTAGGCTCGGAAAACTCATGAGTTTTAGGAAAAATGGCCGAGATCATGGAAGAGTGATGGAATTTCGTTTTTTTGTCTAGATATTTTGTGCTGTTTGAAAACTAGAAAATCATTGAGCAAAAGTATTCTCCAAAAAACCTGGCTTTTTTAGCATTTTTTAGTTATGAAAAAGTCATGATTTTTTTATTGCCACACGTCTGTTTGAACCCAGAACCAATAAACTTATAAACTTGCATTAGTCCCTACTTGCAATGTGATAACGCTGATGTGTCGCTGTTGCTCTATGTCTGCAAACAAAGAGGCACATCGTGTGGAAGGATATGTTTGTGCGTGCTGTTTTAGGGCTAAATGTGTCTGCAAAGTGATAAAAAGATTGTGTATTTTGCCGAATTCTGTGGCACTTTTGTTTTCGTTGGTCACGTTTTGGCATACTTGTATCAATTGGCAAACTAAGCCAGCAGATGTTCAAGTCGTAGACACTAAAGAAGAAGATGGCCATTGTTAAAGCTCTGGTTGCTTTCCATTTGTTCGGTCTGGCCGTTCCGACCAATCAGTTCTTAAATGAAATCAACGGAAGAGTTGTGGGAACTGCGGTTCTGGCCAGAAAAGCCTTGTCTATTTAGCAGAGCCACCGTTAGTTCTCCCGCTCCGGTCGGCCAAAGCACGGGTATTTGGAGAGTTACAGGGGAAAAATGTATGCACGCGCCTTGGACTTTCCTATTTAAACTGTCCAAAACTAGTTGTTTTTGGCCGGCCAGAATGGACAAATGAAAAAGCGACCTTAATTGCTATGTTTTTATCCAACAGGAAGGATTTCTCCATCACTTACCCCAAGTCCAAAAGACGCACCCTGGAGGAACTTGCGGGTTTTGTCCTCGCTCACGCGAGTGAAGGTACGCGTCGATCCTACCACGGTGAGGACAACAGCGGCTGCGCTAAAAGTCGCGCAAGAATATACAATTTGAAATTACAGTTAGAGGAAGCAGAAGAAGCTCTGCGCGTGACGGAAATCAGAATGGATGAAGCAGTCAAGGCTAAGCAGGTGGTAGAGCACAAACATGCTGTCATCGCAAAAGATCTTCTGAGCGCAAAAGTGATAGCAACCAGAGAAACGGAGCGACGTATGGAGTTACAGCAGTCTAATAGGAATATGTTGGAAGATAAAATATCTGTTGAGAAGAAACTTTGGAAAGATGCTGCCGAAAATGTGAGACTTCGCGCTCAGCTTACAACGGTAGAGAACGAAATTATGGAACTGCATGAAGAACTTCACAAAGTTCGCCAGCAGGCAAAGAAACGTTCTCGAGAGAAAGACAGACTTCATTCGTTGCTTCGTAGGGCAAATGCTGCTGGTCGGAAAGTTCGGACTTCTCTTGGGAAGCTCTACTTCGAACTAAGAAACCTTCGAGGTAAACTGCAAGACAGCGAAGTTGCACGTAAATTAAGTTATGAAATGCAGAAAATAGAAAAGCAAGGGAGACTAAAAGCAAATGAAAATTCTAAGTTGTTACAGGAAGAAAACACTCGTTTGCATGAAGAACTTGTTGTTGCATTAAGCGAAGTTCAGACTCTGAAACAGTCGCTAGAAACAGAAGAAAAAAATAAAGAATTTTTAGAAATTTCTGAAAGGAACGCTAGGCAACAGCTTGAAGAAGTCAAACAAAATTATTTAAAATTTACGGACAAGTTAAATAGAATGGAAATTCAAAAGAAACAACCAGCTCGATAACACCTTATAGACGTTAATTATAAATCTACTTTAAACAGGCTATTTTTTGTAAATAAATTCAGCTAATGGGAAATGACGGTCAAAGTCTAAAACCGTGCAGACAGCAGGTTGTGTATCCATCTTTTGGGCCATGGTAATTAGGGGCGGACATTTGGCTTTTGATTTGTAAAATCTCCCCCCCCCTCCCCCTAGAAGATTTGGTCATTGCCCTAAAATACCTTCTTGTCCACAATTTTCTTTGAAGACTCAACTTTGCTTGTGAACTGTTCTTGAATTTTTGGCATGCGCTGGGCTGACTTTCACAAGCCAAAAACAAAACAAATGAGATTCGAAAATCTGTGCGAATGAACAAAGCTCGATTTCTTTACTCTTTGCGACCTCGTGGATGGACGATGTTCACTTTTAGCTACCAGGGTCCGGTTGTTCAAAGCCCGATTAGTGCTAATCCCAGGTTAACTCTATACTGAGGTTTTGTTAAATTTAATCCAGGATTAGTACTAACCGGGCTTTGAACAACCGGACCCAGTCTTAGAAGGCTGGACGTGGTTGAAAAAAATTTGTTTATTTTTACAAGAACGACACCGTCCAACAACACCTTCATGTGTTTGCTGTCAGAGCTGGTGGAGAACGGCGGTCAAATGTTAAAAGTACTGAACGCTCTTTTCCACGATACTCGTGCAACGACTCGCTGCGCAAAACTAAAAAGTTTCAATAAATTCTCATTATTTCACATTTTTTTCTTTTCTAATATCTCAGTCGTTTGGTCGATACTAAGGAATAGAAAATTAGAAAAGAGGTATGTGTGTGTTTGTTGGTAGGGGGGGAGGAATTGGGATATGTGATAGGCTAACGAATAGACCTAAACATTCCAGATCGGCTTAAATACAAAAAAAATGTTTCATTTGATGCAAAAGAAAAAAAATAGTGCTGATAACCCCCCCCCCCCCCTCATATTTAATGATACGTTCCTGCCGTTTCTTTTAAGCTCAATACAGTCAAAATCCGCGTATAGGAAGCAAAGTATTTTCAAGTTAGGCTAAGAAGGTTCTTATGTACATGGTACTTAACTGTAATGTTAGGCTACTTGGGTTCTTAAACGGGTTCTTATTCTCAAAAGAAATAGAAATTGTATTTACCATGCGTGGGTGTGGCCAATTCTAGGCCTCTGTTAGTATTGTACCCACAGTATTAATGTAAAGTTCCCTCTACTTCATATTAATCTAAGCACATGCAAACAATTTTGCACTCTAAACAAAGCTGTGGAACATAAACATAACTTCGGGTTTTTTGAAATTTGTATATTATGCCTCTGTATAAATATTTGAAAACAAGAACCTGTTTTAAATTTTAGGCTCCGTTAGGTTTTTATGTGAGGGAGTCTAACTTGGCAATCTGAGACTATTTTGTTCTAAAAAAATATAGGTTACTATACGCTCGTTTAAGGCCCGTTCACACTAGCAATTTTTGATATTTTGTCGCGGTTTTGCCGAGCCCGCTCTGCAACTTCAAATTGCGCTGTCTTCAGTGTAGTTTCAGCTGGAGAAAAAATACAAAGCTTCGAACATGCTGGAAACTTTATGCAACTTGGCGGCGACTTTTCAGACTGAAAATGTGGCAAAAAGGGCGTATCAGTGGGGTACTAGTGAGACATTCTTCCGCGCGGACAGTTATTTACATGGACACTGCACGCTAGAAAATCGAAAAGAGCAGTTTGGAGCAAACAAACGTAAAAACAAAACAAAAAAGATAGTTTCAACACATGTAACAACGCCGCCGTCTCGGTGTTACGTTCATGCTTACAAGCCTTGTGCGAATGCTCTGTTGCCAACGCGCTGCTCAAAACTACCACGTTTCGTGCAAATTGCAATGACATCGCGCTAAGATTTTCGCTGAAATTGTACTGGAATGCATAGAAGTTGCAGAAGGCTTACACACTCGACAAAATCACGACAAAAGTTGCATCAAAAATTGCTAACGGGCCTTTATTACTGTATTCCGCTTCCCTCTCTTAGTAGACTTTTATCACAGCTTGAACGGTGATCTAAAAAATGGTAGTAAACCCTTTTTAAGTGTAAGAATTGAAAAAAGTAAGCGGTGAAAGTTAGGGAGAATTTATCTCGAGAGAAATGCGACAGTGACCGGCAACCTTTTTGGCAATGACAAAAATTTAAACGAAATTCATGTTGAATTCTCACTAAGTTTGTGTTTTTAAATAATTCTTCCAGTGTCGTAGTTAGTTTTGAGATAAACCCCTCAAATTTTCACTGCATACCAATTTCGTTCACAAGTATTAAACTCAAATGGCGTAGCTCTTGCACCACAGGCAGCCCGAGCTGTAAGCTTGTTGTTTGAGATCAGATTTATAGACTTTGTAACGTAGAAACTTTTCATAAAAACCCATAAATAAAACTTTGCTCTCTCCCAGTACCTTTTGGGTAAATTTCTGAGGCAATTCAGATGAGATTTTCATTTTGTAATGAGGGAATGGCCCAGAAGGTACAAAAATTACACAAGGAGACAGCAAATATTGTGAGCATGCTTTATTTATGTGTTTTATAACAAATTTATACGATATCCAAAATATCCTATTCAGTTAAAAAGTGTCAGTTTGTTACTGTTGTTGTTCATTAACGTAAATCGAAGGACACCTAACATTGGCGTTGTCCAGGAAATAATCTTCAGGCTACTTCCGGTTCCGCTGCAGCTTTCTTGTTCAGTCGGTTTCTCCATGATTGGAACAACTCCTTTACTTCCGCCAGCATCTGCTGCTCCAGCTGATCCAGGCTTTCCGAAGACTTGAGCACGTTGTAGCTGCCATTAGCAGCTTTCTCGCTCCCGTTGGAAGACATCGGAATCTCGTCTTTGTCGTAGTCTGGCAAAAAGGAACAAGTTCGATAGGTGATACAGTTAAATCCTGGGCCCGGTTGTACATAGAGTGGATAACTTTATCCAGCGGATAAATCGCTATCCAGTGGATAAAAATGACGCGTTCTTGAACTTGATTGGACAACACGCAGATTTTATGCACTGAATAGGGATTTATCCGCTGGATAGAGTTATCCACTCGTTGTACAACCGGGCCCTGATTTTTAAGAATCTGTTAGGTTAAAATTTGGGGTTTAAACCCTTTACCTAAGAAGCGTTTTAGGCTAGAATCTCAAAGCAGGTTCAAAACACACCTGCCGCAAATGAGTCACTTTTTTTCTTAAGAAAACAAGAACCTGTTTGAGAAACCTGTTTAGACTAATTTCCCCGTAAGCACCATTTTCATTAGAATCTGTTAAGGCTAACCTATTACAGTAAAGCATTTTACCCAGTTGCCCTCTAAAAACAATTATAATAAACAAAACTACTAGTACAGCAATTTAGGTATAGCAAATGATTGTATCAAATCAGCCACATATGACTAATTGAGTGAGTCTTCACTCAAAAATGAAGAGGATTACACGGCACTAAATGTATGATGGCCATTTGATAATCAATGTTGGTGAACTGTAGTGATTTAGCGTTAAGGGTAACTCTTCGGTCATGCAGCTCGAAATGTTTGCCTGACAAGAAAGCCGGTGTTTCTGGAAGAAAAATGGAAACTAACAAACGAGAAATTGTAAAACTGATCATGACGGACAAGGTAGCCCTAGACCCTTTTCAGAATACTGTACGCCACACAAACAATAACTTAGTTTTAAGTTTAAGGCAACCGAATCTGCAGGTGGCCCGCAGTGTTCCGTGTATGGTGTTCTCGTCATTCCTGAACGTATGCCGAATGAGTTAAACAAAGGGAATCAAAAAGTGCTCTGGCATTCATTTTTGCCAAAACAATGTGTAGTTGCCATCAGACATTGTGATAAAATATTCAAGGCCCATGCAAACGGACGCAACAAGTCACAACATTGTTGCGTGTTGCTGGGCGTTTTTGGCCCACAATATTGCGTCCGTTTGCAAGTGCCCTAAGGTTTGACCAGTTTCAGACAATGCGCAACAAGTGCCAACATTGTTGTGCTTCCATGCAAACAGAAGCAACATGTTGGGCCGATCAATGTTGCTTGTTATAACACAATGTTGCGTCCGTTTGCATGGGCCATAAAATATTTACACTAGTTATTTGTAAACGACAAACCTGTTCAAAACTGTCTCACCTCGCTTGTTGCGGCTCCGTCTCCATAAAGAAAAGGTATTTCTAATCTTTTTCTTGCGGTAAAGAAACTCAAAAATACCGCCAACAATCAGGATAATAATCACCAAAGCAAGACAAGTGTACAAGGAGGGGTAGAACAGGTCTCCAGTTGGATCAAATATACTTTGAGAATTCTTTATTGCATCTTGACTGTCCCCCTGAAAAAAAGTACATTTATGAAAAAAAAAAGATTATAAAATTCTGTTTTTCTAGATGGTTCGTTTTTGCCTTTTTGGACGTGTTCATTCAAAGCGAAATGGTTTCACCAAGAACTAAAGAATTTTAACCAAACCATTTCAGTTTAGTTGCTCTTCATAATAATGTCTCAACAATGCAATATAATATAATACAACAAAACACAATACCAATATAGTTCATTACTGACAAGCTAAGACGATGCATGCAATGCTTTCGAGTGGGATACCGTTGAATTTGCCACACGTCACTTGTATTTTCCGTGTACACACGAGCCTTTAGGCAAATATGTATATGAAGAAGGTACAGGATACAAGAGGCATCTTCTACAGTTTCCAACGAGAAAGCATTGCACAGCTACTTTATATCCCATGCCAAAAATCTTTAAAAACTCAGTTTATGGAAAACTTTAGAGAAAGCTAGGAAATCTTCGACAGTCAGTTTCCTAAAATTATGGAGTTTTACGATGTTTGGAAATTTTTGGAAATATTTAAGAAACTTCGAAAACGATATAAAAAGATTTGGAGAAGTCCTTACAGTTTTTTAAAATTTTTAAGAAATCAACGGAAAAATTGTGGACGAGTTCATAATTTTTCGGAAACGTTCTGAAAAGTATCGGAGCTTATTTTTGAAAAGAAACATTGCAGCGAGTGAAACAGCTAGCGGAGAGGTGAGCACGGCAGTGGAAAGATCTCTGCCTCCCGGCCCCGGTTCGTCATCTACACCGACATCAAATCCCACAGGCGAAAAATAATTGTTTAAATTTGACTAAACCTGTAACTATAAAGGAGTGCTGAACGCAGTTTACAAACAGGGTACTGAACAAATTGTTTTTCTACTCCTGTTTCAATTCAGGCTAGACTATCTGTCACTATTTTCGTTAAGAATTGATAAACAAGAAGCTAAAAGTTTGATAAAAGTTTTCGATGAAAGAATCATCATCAAGGAAGTGACTATATATAATTATTCATTAATTGACCAACGGAAAAGGTGTCAAAACTTTTTTTTAACTTTTTCAACTGCTTTTTGCCACAGACTTCCTATCAGACATCCTCGCCATTTTTAAAAGTCAATAAATAGAATATAAAATATCACAAGGTAAATTAATGGTGAAAGAAATGCTGAATACTGTACCTGAAGTGTGTCTTTGAGTTCTCTCTCGATTACCTCGTACACCGAATACTTGTCTCTGGCCAGCAGATAAGACAAGCACGTTGCAAGGTCGGTGTCATTCACTACCGCTCCGTACGACAGCATGTCTTCTTTGACAACTTTATGTACCTTGTACTTTTCACTGGCAAATAGATCTTTGTTATGGCTCACCAAATATGTGTCCAGCAGCGCCCCTGAACAGTAGATAATCGAGCAACTTAGTTGGAAAACCAATAACATCAATGAAAAACGACGCTTATTCAACAAGCAGCCTGGGATTTTAACTTACCGGCAACAATCTAGGTTTGGAAAGCTACTTCGGAATGGACTGTTGACATTGTGAGAGGGAGAGGAAAGGGGGGGGGGGGGGGAAGGGGGTGTTATAGCAAAACCACTTGCTAAATCAAAACAAACGGAAAATACTTGCAAGCAAATATAATGTATGTGAGTTACACGGGAAAAAATAAAAAAATTGGCAGCTGAAGCATGGCCGATAAACACCAAATAGCGACTTCTCAGAGCTACCATTCTTCACCATTAAACCAAAGCGTGAGAACTTGGCTTGACTAAATGGCATTAGCGCATCAAATCAGGAAACGGAGAGGAGGGACGTCCAAAAGGCCGGGGCTACACTGATAAAACTAACCGGCTGGAAAGCTCAACAAATTTCAGAGGAAGACAAGGAAAAGAACAAGTTGCTTCCTTTTAACAAATTGTCATCCTATTCACTGTTTTGCTTTTTAAACTTTTAAAAGTTAAACATGTTGCGTCCGATCCGTTTACTGTGATCTCAAATGTTTCCATACTGTTAAGTTGTTTATTAGCGAATTATACCTTTAATTTTGTGTTTTGGGCAAAAGTTAAGGCCAACAGCCTGGTTTCCATTTGATCGCTCCCGATCGCCGGATCGCCGGAATCACTGAAGCGTGACATCGCTCACAATCGCCCGATCGCTGAAAAGTGTTTCCATATAATCGCTGATGATCGCTGGCAGTATTTTCAGCGATCCGGCAATCATATGAAAACTAGGCTATAAGCTGTAGTCATTACCTTCTACCTCCTCTGATTCCATTGCTCTTTTGATTTCTTTGACTGAATCATAAACTGTAAGAAAAGAAGGGAATGTGTTCTATTGGGTAAAACGTCCGCCCTGATGCGTACGTGTAATTTGTTATGACAAAAGGTTCGACATGTTTTAGAGAAATTAATATTGGGAATGCTTAGCACAGTATGCACCAAAACGATAACGTTAATCGGCATTTACAAATATTTTACGAGTGAAACAGTTGTCAAAAACAAACACAGTATCAAATAAGCATTGTTTGTTGCAGTAGTTGCTTTTATAAGTTTGCACCAGCTTACATTTTTAATAACAAATGAAGTTGTCTTGTATATTCAACTTTTGTACGTGCGTAGTGTTTTGTTGGTATAGTTTTTTAAATAAAAGTTTAAAAGCGTTTCTGCATTGGTAGTAGCAATAGTAGTAGTAGTAGAAGTAGTAGTAGTAGTATAGAAGTAGTAGTAGTAGTAGTAGTAGTAGTACTTTATTTAAAAACGGTTAAAATACCTATCAGTTTTGCAACTGTTTTAC
>JAOBRG010366049.1:0-12171 GCA_027574985.1 Umimayanthus nakama | reverse complement strand
TTCTTGGCCGTCCTGATGGTCTGAAGAAAATGATGATAATAAGGGAGTTTCCAACGAGCGAGAGAAGAAGAAGAACGGAATATGCAGTCGTTGTGACTACCTGGCTACTGATTGACGTAGAAGCAGCAAAGGGTTTGCACTCAGGCTCGGGCTGGTTTGTTGAAGCATTCTGCACGTCGTAGATGTTTGAACTTACTCCGATACTGTAGTTGGTCATTGCTGAAAGTTAATCAATAAAACTGTAACTGCACGTTAAGAATAAGAAAGTTAAGTACCTAAATTATTAACAGTTAATGGAAGCTATTAGATATAATGCCTTGTTTTCACCAAATTGTAAAATCTTATCCCTGCGGTTATAAAAAAATCCTCGAACAGCGAAGTTGCCTGTCACTCCAAATTTCCGTTGAATTGCTTGATTCGCTCTGGACGCAATTTGATGAACCATTAGCAGTAATTTATCCTACTTGGATTTTAGTTCCTTCAAATCGTTAACAAGTTTTAAGATAAAGTGTAAATCTCTACCTTTAAAGTTGTGTTTGTTATTTTCCCTCTGAGTCTAATTTGGTTGAGGAACTGTATCAGAAATGTTTCAGATACATCAAAATATTTTGAACTGCAATCGCGCTTCGTACTTTTTTAATTTTTGTTCTTGAGGTATGACTTGTAATACCAGAAGAAAATTAATTTGTTAGCTACTAGTATTCTGTGGTACTGATAATAAAAACGTTTTGTCTCTCTGCCTAATAAATTAGTTGCAGCTGTGATTCTTGTTCGCCGGTTTTTCGCTGTTAGTGGTTAGGTGCTGAAAGAGCCACATAAATCTGTTGGCAAACATTACTTCTTAAAATAGGACGGTTTACTTTAAAATTCTATTTGCACTCCAATATGCATTTGAGATCGACTTTTAAGTCGACTTTAAAAGGCCGGCTTTAGAATAATCCCGTTCACACTTGCAAAGGTATCTGTACTTAATTATCGTTCACGCAAAACAAAGGTTGACTAGGCTGTGTTGTCTCCTTGAAGTGCACTTAATTCGGCTTCTTTGATTTTGATGAAGTTCCAAATGTAATCTAATAAAACTCAAGTGCATTTGAGAGTAACAATTTTTGCAGTCATTGTTCACACTCCAAGTACAGCTCAGAGCACTAGAAGTGCATTTATTGTTTCTAGTGTGAAGCGGTATTTTTTCCTTTCCAACTTCATTTTCGTATTGAAGTCTTACAAAACTTTACACTTTACTCTTTTAAAGTTTCACCTTTTTGCTCTATAAAAAGGTTGTAGTGTCGAAATTATTTTACTTTTACCCTACACCACTTTTTAGAAAACTCTTTAGAACCGTGAGAGGTATAAGAAGAGAGGTGTGAAGCGGTTTATAGTACATCCTTAATTAGCTTGTAGGAGGTGCGTTGTGAATCAACACTAATTAAAGCATGGAAGAAACACGAAATAGCAAATTTGGCAGATGGTCATAAGAACAAAGTTGTAGTTTAACACTGATAAATGGAAAGTGAAAGTCGATGAACGATGAAAAATCTGGCTGACAAAGTGACGGGAAAGTTTGGGGGGGGGGGTCTGAATGGCAGAAATTGATTGGTGCTCAAGAAGGCACTGCTTTTGGTTTTGTCACTTTTCTCGTATATGTTCACGAAGTCTGTATTTATGGGCTCTGTTTCCATTGCTTTTTTTGCAGATTTGACCAATTTTCTTTTCTCTTAACTTGAATTTGCTAAATAAATCAATAAAATATGAGACTGACACGAGATTACTAACCTGTTAATCCAGCTCAGAACATAAGAAAAACCAATTTCTTGATATTAGGCATGAAAATAGATGTAATCTGGCGTAAATTAAGTATAAGTGACCGCAAGAAAATTGAAAAATTTAAGTTTTATATTCGCTCAAGAATATTAAATCATTGGCTAAGTAGTGTAAAAGCACGTTCTCTGAAAAAAACAAATCAGTTGCGTTTGGACAAAAGTATCAATCGATATTTCCATTAGCAATAAGAATGAGAAACTGTTGTCCAAGCTACAAGCTTAGAAAAACTTTGTCGTAATACCAGTAAACAAAACATCTCATAAAAAGTTTGAATTATTTTTATTCAACTAGAAAAATATTTACGAACTAATTGACAAGCACTTAACCTCAGTCGAGTTTTAACAAAAATAGCGAGTGGTCTCGGGGTTATCAATAAAGTGCAAAAATTGTTATCCACATTGTTAGTTACAAACAATGTGGCGTAACAGTCTATTTGTAACTAAAAATCGTTATTGAAAGTTGACTGGATAGCTTTTTTCAATTGTTAAATTGTTTAATACCTCTGCTCGCGCAACATATTTAGATCTACCACTCTGTCCGGCATTTTTATTTCTTTGTGTATTGGACTTTCATCATATTTACATTGATAATTCTTTGTTTTCCTCATTTAATTTTAAGGGATTTGGTTTGACCCTGTTGCAAGCAAAAATAAGTGAATTATGCAAGAAACTCGCACCATTAGTTCTGTTGAAACAGATGATGGACCCCTACCGACGAATTCTAGTAAATTATTCTCAATTTAGCTAAATTGCAACTGTAGTTCTTAAAAGAACAAAATAAGGTAGCGGTTTGGTTCTTTAGTATATGCAACAATTTAACAAGAACCATTAATGGAGTACTTTCAAAAGTGGTATATCTAGCGCAAAATAAGTTTATTGAAGCACCACAACGGTAATGTGAAGCTTTTGCTTTTTAAGATTGTAGTTAAACATATTTTACAGTGTAGAACACCCCCAGATACGGCATTATATGGTATCCGTAGTTTTGCGTTACTGGATATTTAAGTTCTACTGAGTTTTTGTAATCAGCAGGCGAAGAACTAACCCGTGGGTTTAATATCAATAAGGTCCTTGCTGTTATTATTTTTACTGTGTAACATTGTATCTTTATCTTAACACCGGCAACATTCTTCGGAGAACACATAATAGCCAACCTCGTACCCAGGCTCCGTTCACTCACGAGGAGCCGCGCAAGTGAACGGAGCCTGGGTACGAGGTTGACATAATAGCTAGTAAATAAACTGGAAATCTTACAGGAAAGGTTATAAAATAGTTACTAGTTCTAGGCTTTTGAGTCACATCGCCGACGTTTTAACCCTTCTTCAAATACACAATCCAGAAATATGTTGATATTTTATGTTTAAATTTAGCCTCGTCCCCAGTCAACTCTTCGGCTTGTTTGGTCGGCACGGTTGGCGGCGCGGTTACCTTTGTCTTGATACACGCCGACTCCGCCACGAAGGAGTCGCCCTCTACTCTGAGACCGATAGATCCCATTGGATAAAAACACAGTACAAATAACCAAAACTTTTATTCTTAAACTAACCATCCGTAAAGAACATACAATAGCGTATTGTTAAAAAGTGGTGTGTCAGTTATTGTTAATGTTATTGTTCAATGGCCAATGGAATACTTCGTTCTCAGAGTAGAGCCTTACTGCCACGAAGCGAAGACTCACGAAGCGCTGAGTAACCAGGCTATTGGAGGATGCCTGGGGACGAGGCTAGTTTAAATTCAGACACAATCGACGTATTTAACTTTTCAAGGAATAACTTTTTTTAAATAGTTTCGATCAGTTTTTAAACGTTACTTCTTTTCTCTGACCTTAAGGTTACCGTTCATGTTGGAACGGATCAAAACTTCGAAATCGAGATTTTCGCAGGTTATAAATATACATAAAAAAAACTTCTTTTCATAAAAACTGTTTCTCAACACGTCTAGTAGTTTGCGAGATACGACGAACGAAAGTTTTTACCGGAAGTAAAATTGTATGACGCGCAGTTTACTTTAAGTGTGAATTTCTCGAGACATGTTTTAGCTCAAACTACGAATATGTTAAGGATCAATGCTCCCTCAATTTTTACTGTCATGCCGTCAAATTTGGCAAGTTGATAAAATAATAGCCGAAGACGAAAACTGTCCTGGCGAATTTTGAAATTCTGCTCCAACTATTTTTTATGACTCAAACAGTGCAGTTTTGTATGCTGCAAATGGGGATTTTTCTTCAAATGCCTGCAGAAAATTAAATACGACTTCAATCAAAAATCACCAGGAAGGAATTACAGTAAAAATTGTGCTAAATCTTACAAACAATTGAAACTGACAGGCGCATTGACGTCTTGAAATTGAATAAACAGTTTGAGTGATGATGCTCGCATTCGTTTACAAACTAAGATTTTAAAAAATTATTTTAACCATCACTCAGATAATTTTATAAGCTTTCCACTGATATATAGGTTTGTGCGTGTCCGATGCGTATTAACGGAGTTACATACGGAAAACTAAAAACACCGCTCAATGTGAACGGTAACCTTAAGCAAAGGTTTCTTCTTTCAACACTTCATCGATCTGGTTGATAACTGGTTGATACGTTTGACTGCTTTAGTGCTTTTAATGCTGCGTTATAACCTGTAGCGATACCTGGTATCTTCTTCAACCGCCTATGACGGAGTTTGCAAGGTTTTTTTAAGACCCTATTCCATCATTTCAGAAGAATAAAATTTCAAAATTCGCTTCTGATTTGCAAAGCAATCAAATGCTAGTTTATAGTAACGACTGGGGCAAGAGATATAACTCAGTTGTGTTAACTTGGCAAGGACCGTGGTCAATAAGATTATACTGAACACAGTTTTTATTCTATTTATTCCTATCCGGAAAAGAGTCAATCGGACACACATTTAGTCGAGCCATTAACCTAACCTGGATTTAGCAGTTCCTGTAGTTGAACGGTTTCGATATGTGTGTTTGTTTTTGCAAGGAATTCCTTTTTCTCTAGGTATTAGTAAGAAGCTTGAGATTCCATTTAGTTTTCAGGAAATTTTCTTTTTGTTCTCCTTTCTAGTTCTCTTGGATGAAATTGTTTTCTTCTGCTCTGCAAGTAACCTGCAAACGCAGAGAGAAACTCGCTTTAACTTGCTGTAAAGGAGAGCTAAGGCGAGTGAAGGAAAATAGTGATTGGCTAGGGCGTGTATTTTAAGACAAACTCTATATAGAGTAGTGCCTCGGTTTTCTGACATCAAGCTGGTCAGTGCCGTCGAATTGAGTTTGTCGAGTGTTTATTGAACGTAAAGAACAGTCAACATTGCTCTGTGGTGGTGCTGCTTGAAGCTTTTTGCAACAGAATATGGCTTGAAAACCTCGACGATAGCTGCGGTTGAAGATGAAATAAATTAAAGGGTTTAAAGCGGTATAGAGATAGTTCATATACATTGCTGCTAAATACAAGCGCTTTAGAGAGCTACAAGACCAGCGTTGTTCGGGTGGCCAGGAATAATAGTGCACAAAAAAGTAAAGGTAATGTGGCATCCATGAGATGAAGAACAGCAACACAACAATCGCCAACATGAGGGTTATCTGTTTGTTCTCCTTTGTCCTCCTTCGCTGCTGGTGCGAGTGCAAGTTGATAGCACGCTTTTCCTGTTGGTAAAGGGTCACCACGATTGCTGTGTAGAGTATCGTGAGAATAACAAACGGAACGGCTACATATATGACGAACATCATTATCCTGTCCGCTCTCCACAGGTCCTGCCACGTGTCAAACACTTGCGGCAAAGCGTATTGGCAGTAGAGCTGGTCATTCTTTACAACCAGTTTGTATGCAACGAAATAATATGAAAATGTGAGGATTGCAAAGATCCACGTAAAGGCAATGAATCTTGGTGTAGTTTTCTTTGTGATCAACGGTAGTTTCAAGGGGCATAAAACGCTCCAAAACCTCTCAACTGCAATGAAAACCATACTTAACATCGACACACCGATGGACACCTCTTCAGTGAAGTTAATGACACGACACAGCAAATCCCCGACAATTCCTCCCACAAGCCAGGGACTCCAGCCAAGGTAGATCTCTTGAAGACGTCGCGGAATTGTAAAGAATGGTATGAAGAGATCCGAGACTGACATATTGACGATGAAATAGTCTACTGGTGTTCTTGGCCGTCCTGATGGTCTGAAGAAAACGATAGCGACGAGCAAGTTTCCAACGAGTATGAAAAGAAGAAGAACGCAATATGCAGTCGTCATGATCACCTTGCTACTGACCGAACTAGGGGCGATAAAAGGTTTGCACTCGGACTGGTCTGTTGAGGCATTATCAAAGTTGTAGAGGTCTGAACTGACACTAATGCTGTAGTTGTTCATTGCTGAAAGTTAAACAGTAAATGTAAGTAAATAAATATCATATAACTAAACTACAAACAGGTTATGGAAAGTCCTGGCTATTAGACGTCTTTTGTCCTGGATTTGTGAATTCTTATCCGTGAGACTGTAACTTATCCTCAAACAGCCAGGTTGCTTGTAACTCAAATTTTATTTGCATGCAGGCTCTCTCTGTGAATTTGGGGATAAAATTTGGGAAAAACAATAACATTAAGCTTAATCCAGTGAAAACTTTTACCTTAAAAGTTTGGAAATATTTTATATTTTGCATATGTTGATTTCACTCTGCATGGGTCTTAATTACAACGTGTTTGACAAAATGTATCAAAGAATGTTCGATCTTATATCAAAATATCTGGAACTGCAATCGCTTTTCAAAGTTTAAAAAACGCTGTTCTAGGGTATGATTTGTAAGACGAGAATAAAATCAGTTTGTGAGGTATTTAGGTTGTGTAGTACTGATATTTAATAGGGAAATGACATTAAAAACGCTTTCTCTGCCAGCCCCACAAATTTATTGCAACTGTGTTTTTTTTTCTCCCGTTTGAGACTATTAGTGGTTGGGAACGGAAAGAGCGACATATACGGCAAATCATCTTGATAATTATTGTTTTCTATAAACTGGCCGGTTCACATTAGAATTCAACTTGCTCTCCTACATGTACTTGAGATCAACTTAAGGACAACTTTATAGAAAAATCCTGTTCTCATTGCAAAATTACTTGCCACTTTGTCACTTTCATGCATGCTGACTGCGCTGTGTTGTCCACTTGAAGTTCACCCCAGCTTCTTTGATTTTGATACGTTCTAAATACAATCTAGGAGAACTCAAGTGCACTTGATCAAGAGTAACAATTTTTTGCTGTTATCGTTCACACTCCAAGTACACACGTACGTTAAGTGCACTACAAGTGCACTTTATATTTTTTAGTGTGAATCGACGTATTGCACACCCTTAATTAATTTGCCGTAGGTGGTACATTTGTGAATCAGCAGTATTAAACAGAAGAAATACGAAACTGTAGATTTAGTAGATTGGCATAAAAATCAAACCGCTTGCAGTTCTACACTGACGACCGGAATATGAACTTCGGTGAACAGTTAAAATAACTAGTGGCCAAGTATTGCAGGTTTTGATTTGGTGTTCCAGTTACTTTTCTCATTTATGTTATTATAAATGATGTTCATACTTTCCACTACTATTTTTGCAAACGAGGCCAATCTTAAACTTTTAACTCGAAATTGCTGAACCATTTGGTAAAAATCTTAGACCGACAGGAAGCAACTAACCTATCAATCTACTTCAAAACAAACCAACTGTCATCAAAATGTAGAAAAACAAACTTCATGACACATGTATTTAGCTGTAGATGATATATACTCCGCTGTAATTTTAATGTAAGGTGGAAATGAGAAAAATGAAAAATCCAAGTTGTATATTCGCTCAAAAAATTTAAACTACGGGCTTAAAAGTACGCAAGCACTTTACCTGGAAAAACTGTTTTGTCTCCTTTTGACAAAAATATCAAGCGATCTTGCCATTAGCGTTAAAAAGTGAAAAATGCCTTCCAGGTAACAGCTTAAAGAAATACTGTGCCGTAATCCTAGTTGGCAGTTAACTCTATATTTAAAATGAAAATTATAAGAATTGTTTTTATTCAGTTGGTAAATTATTCACTAAGTAGTTGGCAAGCACTTAGAAAATATCAAGTGGTCTTGGGATTATGAACAAAACTAATAGTTATCTTTCAAGTTATTGCTTAGAAACAATAGTTTTTGTCCATTCTTTTTAAACAAATTGCTCAAAATCTTCGTTATTGCATGCAACCTTATTTCTTTTTACCACTCTAGCCGGCATTCCTGTATTTATTTTTATGTCTGGCTTGCACCATTTAGACTTTTTATATCTGTAACATTTTGTCCTCTTCTGACCGTAATCATTTTTCAAACTTAGTAACTTGCTTGAGCCTGCTGCAAACAAAAAGAATGCATGTCTGTAGGATTAGATTTCTTGAACCAGATGATTGACCTACCTTTGAATCCCAATCAATTATTAGTCAAACTTCAGCTGTAATTCTTAAAGGATTTTCAACAAAATACCTAACGAACAAAGAGATGAAAGGAATTTTGCGCACTCTTATATCATTTAAAGCCAAAAGTTATGAATTTTACATATTACTCTTAATGGAGCATCACACTAGTAATGTTAATAGTTCGCTTTCTAAGTATATTATACTAGTGTTGAACATTGCCATTTACTTCATTTTACCATGTCCACATTTTTACATTATTAATTTTTTTAGGTCTAATCCATCGTTTGTAATCAATAGGCGAAGAGCCACCCCGTTGATGTACTCCCGATAAAATTACTGTTTTTATATTTACTATGCGTCGTTGTATCTTTACCTGAATATCAGTAGCATTCTTCGGAGAACACTTGAAAGCCTTGAATACTGACTGGAAATCTTACTGAAGAAAGGTTACAAAATAGCCACCAATTCTAGTTTTGAGAGCCACACCGCTCGTATTATAACCCTTCTTCAAAATCACAATCCGAGAAAAACATCTCATTTGTGTTACAGTTCAGAAATAAACAAGTAATGTTTCAAAGACTAACTCTTAAATTCTTTCCATAATGTTTTCAATCATTATTTTTTTTCTCAAGCTTACTAAAGCAAAGCTTTCTATTTCCTTCTTTCTATTTTTAATGTTAAACTCTAAGAAACCTGGTTGAAATCGGTATATTAGATTTTACTGTTTGTGGCACTTCGCTATATCTGTCCAGAGTGATTTATCGTTAGAGATTTTGCCCTCAATGCGACGCCAAGAGAGCGCCCGTTGCTGTTTGCACTAAAACATAGAATATAGTCCTTAATAGCATTGCAACCAGATCTCATTATGGCGAATTTGTGATAACCATCATACGGCCTAAACTTTACAACTTCTCTTTGCTGGAAAATGAAAAGGTCCTTGCGGCAGTGTTCAAAAAAATTGCACTTTTACTGGAGAAACGTGGTCACCGTTCGCCGTGTCGTGTCCAGTGAACACGAAGCTTGGCAACTTTTGAAGCCTTTACACACAAAAGCGAGATCATCGTTCAATCATTCAGTAATTTTAAATTGCTCAGATAATATCACTGCATACTTTTTATTGTAGTATTTTAGTTTGTTATTTACATATAATACATCGAGACAAGGCAAGTGATAAAAGCTAAAATCGCTGTCCCTTGATAACAGACTTCCAGCTGATCCGAGTCCCTGGAATTAGCCAATCAGGGGCGAGGACGTCTGCAAACCGTATATCACGCGGTGTAAACACAAAGTTTTTGGTTTTATCTTGCAAAACGCGTTTGTTACATGTTTACTTTTTGTTCCATCTGACGATGCCGCAAAGATATAAAGTGGTTGTCAGTCAAACTGTTCGTTTGCCAAATTAGAAAGAACTTAAAACGCAACTTTGTTTCAATCGCAGGCTTAATGATACACAATTTTGCAGATGACGTCACAAGGGCAGATTAGCTGGTTCCCTTTACCCGACTAACATTTAATTTAAAAAGTATGGTTTGAGAGTTCATCGAGTCTCAACTATTTCAGAAACGAAAAGCTCAAAGAAACACGATTTATTTGCTTTATCAAAGCTATAACCGACAAGTCCTTAAAGGCCTGAGTTCAGATTCCCAGCATCCTTTGCGCTTTGTTCGTGTTTGTAAGTTTTTGAATAATAAATATAACTAACCCACTGCAATCAAACTTACTGGAACACGGGCTTAAACTAACTTCGTTTAGTAAAAGGAAAACTCTTAATGGATTGCGATAGGACTCGGTACTTCGTAGTGAAAATTTGACTACAAGAAACTAAAGAAGCGCGCAGAGCATGCTGGTCCTCCAAATATGCTTGCCTCCATGCAACTTACTCAGGTACCACATTTTATTTAAAGGGAGTACCGGTTTAATTAAATACACTTCCCCGTCAGATCTTGACTGAGAAGAAATAATTTCCCGTACGACTGTTTGGCAGCCACATGCTCTCACTAATAAATAACCGCTTCCTCGTTAGTTTGTGTTAAATTTAAGCTTCCCTTTCCCATGTGTGGGCGTCGCCTTTTAAAAAACCCTTTTTCTTTTTGGGGTCGGGTGGGCAACCGTGTGTCGGCGTGAAGAGCTGGTGTTAACTGCAGTCTATAGGCCTTCTAGTGGTCTTGACTCTTACAAACTGTTATCTTGAACTGAAAGAATTACCCAAATGGTTAACAAACCGATATACAAAACATATGGGTTTTTTTTTCAGAGTATTTTTGTGTTTGAAGAATAATTCTTGATAGTAGAAAATATATCTCTTGATTTTCAGTGTTCAAGAAGGTGCGAATCTCGCTATTCATTGAAAAACTAAGAAGTTATAAGACTTACGCGTGTTAAATTGCGTAATTTCGAAGCCAAGTTTAGAATCATGCTGCCCAACAATGCATTTCCTTTCTCAATCTCACTATTCATGTGATTTAAGACCAATCAGGGAGCCAGATAAGGTAAGATGGACGAGTCTTGAAACTCAGTCAAACACTCGTTTGAGTGTTTGAACCTTTTCAAACTCTTAGGATAAAGTCGTTCTTAATCAGCGTATCCTGATAGTGTAATGTGTGTCTAAAAACCAGTTCTATTGTGTGAACAATTTCCTTTGAAGCATTGAACTGTTCATTGAACAAAGCAATCAATATGTCTATTTGATCGATTGAGAAGCTATTTCAAAAACTCGTACTTCGTGTATGAACGGAATTCCAAACACCTCGAAACTATAAAAGCACTTGGTCGCTCTGCGGCCTCAAGCAATCCATAGTATCCTATTTCCACGGTCTTACCTGCATTCCTATACGAGGTATCAGTGGAGAATATGAAGTGAATTCCCACAATTAAATTGAAACGGGCTAGGTATAAGAGGTCTAGCTGAAAGCTGTGAGAAGGAAAGACAAATAGAAAGGTAAGAAAGCAGAGAAGACTCACGGGATGACAGTTTTGAGCAAGGGTTATCCGAGTTCTAAGGGAATTGGACGGCTCCCATTCAAAACTGCCATCCTAGAGTGGAGAAAACGAGGACGGAAAAAGCAAGTTGTAAATGGACAATAACGAGGAACAAAAATTATAACAGAGTACATCTCGTGATATTTAGCGGAATGTATGAAAACAACAACCGCTTGTAAGCTAAATAAAATGCACGAGGGACAAATAGTATGACAGTCCCACATTTTATTGATGCGACTGAAAGCAATTTCGCAACTAACATCTTCAAACCAAACCATACAGGCTAAATGAGGAACCAATAATGTGACAGAACACATTGCTTGCTATAGTAAAGTAGTACAATTTTAAGTAGTTACCATCCGCCGGTACACTGAATATGATGCAGGAGGGAAAAATAATGTCACAGAATACATCTCATGCATGCCATTAGTGGGTGTATTTGAAGACAAATTTTGGCAATGTTGAACTACCCCAACAAACGTAATGAACTGCATAAGGAACAAATAATATAACAGAATACATGTCATGCCATTAGCGGAAGAACTTGAAAATAAATTTTGGCAATGTAAAACCTCCGCTAGCAAACTTAATTAGCTACATGAGGAAATAAATAATATAACAGAATACACGACCCGGCTGCAAACTGTTTTGTTCAATGTGTTAGCTAAAAAGCTTTTACCGGTTAGTTGCTTAACTGCATTTCAATACCTTTTGCGTTCTGTGCAGGGTCAAGGCAAATGAGCAACAAAAAAGGAGAACACAAACTTACAACAAAGAAACTGTCGAGTTTCACAACCTATTTGTCTATTAACTATGAGCATTTAGTTTCTTGGTGTTTGGAGCCCCATTCAAACGAGCGTTCTCGTTTATGAAAAAAAATTGTTTCTTCAACAATCTCGACTGAATCTCTCTTGTAATGTTGATTCAGCTGCCCCTCCTCCTCCCCCCCCCCCCCACTTCTCACC
>JAOBRG010366038.1:0-12172 GCA_027574985.1 Umimayanthus nakama | reverse complement strand
ACTACTACTACTACTACTACTACTACTACTACTACTACTCGACTACTACTACTACTACTACTACTACTACTACTACTACTACTACTACTATTACTGCTATAAGTACTACTACTACATCACTATTATCAATCCTGATTCACTATCATCAATCCTGACATGCTGACTACGTTACTGACTACGATCAGTTAAGTAACTCGTAGAGATTTCTTGGAAAAGCCCATTCTATGTATTTTAAACAAGGGCGTATATGCTATAGTGTCGAAAGCTTTCGAAAAGTCAGCCAATACTATAACGGTAACCTTGCCCCTGTTAATCGCTTTCAGTATGTCGTTCCTAATAGCAAGCATAGTAGTCGTTGTTGAGTTAAGCTTGCGATTATCAGTTATGTTAAGAGGCTAAGTGGCATTTTCCGAGAGAATTCCATCATTTGTCTTATAGCCAATTTACTCATAGATCTTTGATAACGCTTGCGGTGTGGAAACTGGACGCTAATCGTCATTTACTTGAGACTCATCTACTTTTGGAATTGGACTGATGCGAGCTAACTACTACAACAGAGGGAATTCTTGCCGTGTAGCGCACGTGTTTATTAACGCGTAAGAGAGGACGCCAAGTGTTCTAGCGACGAGAAAATTGATAAATTTAGCTAGAATATCATCATGGCTAGTAGAACAGTCCGAGCGCAAGCTTTTGATCTCTCGTAAGACTTCGTCATGTATAAGTAACCCGTGATGAAATGAAACGATGACTCAGAGGTATTGAAAAACAAATTTTTAAATAGAAGTTCATTTCATATACATTTATAATCTGGGAAAATCTCAATTTCGAAGTTTTGATCCCTTCCAACGTGAACGGTAACCTTAAGTAGCTGGCAATAGTAGAAAGGTTTATTAGCCTAAATGCCTTTTGAAACAAGCTCAAACTTTACTTCTACAGTAAATATTGGTTGGTTTATAAGTACCTGAGTAAGTTCGTGTTATGCAAGTTCAACGTGACCCAGCTTCTAAAATAATAACTCTGACTTGTAAATTAGACTAGTACCTATAAATCTCATGGTATTAATCTCTTATGGTAGCATAAACTAGCATAAATCTCATGGTTTTACTTTAGGCTACCTCGCCATTACACAACCTGTAGGTAACTCTCATATTCTATACACATTGTAAAACGTACGTATCTTGTGACAAATAAATAAATAAAAAGACACACACACAAACAGTACAGTATTACCATGATGCCGGCAGATAATACGTTGCGTACCAAGGTATCCATCTTTACTTCCTTAAATCAGATCTATTTTAGTTTTAGTGCGGTTAACCCTCGGAAGTCCAAGCCATTTACTGTTACAAGTTGGCCCAAGGGGGGGTTCATTTAGACCCCCCCATATATTTTCGAAACGGTTGCACACAAAAGATCAGGCTTTTGCATGTAAGTAGCTTTTGCTTTGCTAGTTACTCTCCATCACAACAATCAAGTTTTAATTAAGAACTGTTGCTATGGCAACAGTTCTTTCACAACATGGCCGCCATCTTGGCCGCCATCTTGGATTTTTCAAAAAAAATTACTTTACCCAAAACTGAAGCAAATTTTACTGGAATTGGTAGAAAACATGTAATTTCAGCCTAACATGGGAATAAAATTGAGAATAGATTTAAAAAAAAAAGAAAATGAGAACCAATTTCCCAAAAAAATTACGGTTTTTTATTTCAAACTTTAATTTGCATAACTAAATGCGCATAAATTATTAGTGATAACGTCATCTAATTAACGTCAAAAAATGCGCTCATTATCAGACTACAGGTACCGAAAGTTTTATTTTGATTGCTTAAAAGCTTCAAATTTTAGGTCGGAAAAACCTATGGGGGAGGGGGTCCATTTGACCCCCCCCCCTTGGACTTTCGAGGGATAATCATCAGTAAAACATATGTGGTGGTTTAAATATGGTATAATGAAATGCTGTATAAGCAGTAGAGCAAACTGGCTACGATATTCGGCCAATTTTTTCGTTTATAATATTTGCCCTCTTTCTGTTATATTTGTTGACCTTGACCAGTTTAGAAAGTAAAACCTCAAAATGTTTTCGTGGTAGTCGTGGACTCCATACGAGGCTCGCACCGTTGGAAATTGCATATTATGTGAGTTTTGAGTAATAACGACAGATCTTAAAACACATAGCTCGCTCAGTTGTTTGCACCAGTACCATCTGTTTTATTCAAAATGTAGCTGTTTTGGATTAGATGATCGACCGAACGTACAAGCGCCCTTACACTTGGTCTCTTTTTATATATGTATGCATTTCAAATCACACTTAAATTTAGATGATTTCTTATGTTGGCACAACTACAACCTAACACTTAGCTACACAAAATGGTAAAAAGACTTAAATTTAAAAGAGGGCCCGTCGTGGCACTCCACCATCTGGCCATATAACAGCAAACCTGCTGGCCTGAATTCTTGCATTGTTTCTCTCGAATTTACTTCGATGGATGTGGCCCAGGTAACATTAGACACAGGTACGAAATAGCGAAAACGCAGCATATTTTAAACCTGATTTTGTCTTGGCGACACATTTTACTCAGACAAAAAGTTTGTCAGAAACAAAAATTTCACCCGTCTTCTACGTCGATTAAATAGGGCGAATCAGTAGAAAAAGTCGTTAATTGCGAAGTTAATGCTGATCTTGATTTCTTTGGCTACAACAGGTGAACTCTTGGAGGCTTGCTGTGCAGATTAGCTAATTAATGGTTGTGTGGGAAATATGCCTTCGCCATTTCCGCCAAATTTAAGCATCAAACGCCAAAAGTTTGTAAACTGATATAATTCGAACCTTCCAGAAAATGATACAGGAAATTGTTTTCCAGCTTTAACAGTTCTTTGCGTTACCTTTTTAGGCTTTTAATCAACATTTCTCATGCAAGGTCATTCTTTGTTTTAAAATGACTTTCGCCACATATATTGTTGGCAAACATGAATTAACTGCCGAAATTGTCTGAGAGAATCGATGACACGATTACTATTTGATCTAACTTTAGGGGGGATGCAAGGGCCTTTAGCTATTTTATTTTCTTAAGAAAAGTCGAAAATTTATGTTCTTGAGTTTGGAAAAGTATACAGTAACCTCGGAAATAGATGTTGGCTATTTCGTATTTTTTTCTGAGGAATCTCTGAAGAACCGACATATATCTAAAACAGAATGCGGCTCATTTGATGAGCTGCAGTGCCGCTGCGAAAGGAAAACTTTCTTTATCATGCAAAACAGAACACTTTAATAATTTAAATAGAAGGATTTTATTTTTAGAATTAGTTTGCTTGGAAAGCAACCAAAAAATCGGATTCCTGATTGACTATTTGCGGTAAGTTATCTGTTTTGACAAGAGAAACATTTGTGACCGTGTAAACTGGCAAAAAAAACGCAGCTCTTGTTTGAAATACAGGCTCTGTGTTTGTTGTGATGCTGTGGACAGATGGGGATTTGTCAACGACGGTTAAAGCATTAAAATAAATAACACAAACAAATTATAGTTAGTGGTATAAACATTCACCAAGGAACTAATAACTCACTTTCTCATTCGAGATCCACTGATTATCTTTTTTTCTTTTTTCAAAAATAAGTTTTCTTTGATTCATTTTATCAGTTTGCACAAAATTGTAAATGAAAGAAAATAACCATAAAGTGAAAGAAAGTATCTACAATTTAAGAATTCACGTTACTACATTCTTCGAGAGTAAGGATGTGCGTCTAATGTCAGTGGAAATAACGAAAAGATTTCATTTTCCGTTCGCGTTGGGAGCAAGAAAAATGAAAGCCTTACAGCAAACTAAGGCCTTGACTGATTTTTGTTTTGACTACAGAAACAAACATGTTCTCATACTGTTCCCAGCTTTGAGTTCTTTTTATTAAAAAACTACGTCATCATATAACGTTTTCTGCTTAATAACATTTAGAATTTGCTAGAAGTTAGGTTTCCTTGATATTAAATCCTTGTTTTACTGCTGAGATATTTCAGTCATACTGTTTGGAAACAACCTTATTGCTATAGAACATCTGAGAATACTGAAAACATCACAAGAATTATACATAAAGTATCAATTTATGTCCGATTTATGATTGTTTTAAAATCTGCAATCAAAGAACCTGAACGACCTGAATCATAAAGACTTGAAAAAGGTGCCAACGCACTTATATACTATCTAGAAAGTTGGGCCTTGAAGCGGGTTTCGACCTGCTCGTAGAATGTTTAATCCGCCACAAATCAATATTTCTCATAGAATGTAAAAATCCTTGACTTTATATACACGAAAACTAAAACCATCCGTTTAATATAGCTCTACCCTCAACTGGTCAACTTTTGTAAAGTGAAAACCGGAACTCACGCCAATTATATGCTTGAAAATAACCGACAAAAAAGTTACTCATATGAATTAAGCTATCTTTTGAATCAATAAACACGCGCACCAATAAAGCTGACAATGGATAAAGCTTAAGAAAGCTTGTTACACATAAACGGTTATATTTTTATCACCTTCAGAGTGTTGGCAAATGTTTCAAGAGAGACAATATTAGGAGTGAGCGAAAAGTTGCCATCGTTTCTTTCAGGATCTACAACATTGTAAATCTTGTGTTTGTAGCTATATGACCGACAAGACAGTTAACATAGATCAATAACAGCCCACTCACCTGGATCGTTCTCTCATATTGGATGAATCTCTAGTTTACCATAGGGATCTGTAAAACGAATTTAAAGCACTTGGCTCAACTTGAGTCCACAAAGCTTCAACCGTTATTGGAATTATAGCGAACGAGTAAACTAACTCCTACGTGTTCAAGTCAGTTTGCTACTAGAGTTTGTTTGAGAGTTCTTATGATGTTAATTTTCTCCCATACAGATTTTATTACATACTGTTAGGTGAAGTTGGAACAGGTGACGGAACGGCTTTCACCTATTCATTCGCCCTTACAGTGATAATTGTTTTCATTTTCAATTATGGGCCGGCCAATCACCTATTTGACTTTTCATAAACATGCGGTAACTCACAATGTGATGCAGACAACATCGCCATGGCGGTAAGAATACAAGGTGGTAGATTTTTCAATGATTTATTTCTTAGAACTCGTTCAAAATTCATAGTTTAAATCATAATTGAAATAGAAAGTAACGCTCAGTTTGCAAAGTTTTTAAACGTTATTGGATGCATAAATTGTAGCGTTAACACTCTTTAGGAATATCATAACCTCGTTACTAATGATTAGAGTTTGGTGAGTGACGAACCGTTTTGTTACAAATCAAGATTTTGACATTCAGAAGGGCTTCGATAAATATTCTTAGTGTTTGGTTGTGTGAACAGAAGTAAAAGTTGATCGCATGCAATGTTTCAACTCTTACTGGTGCACCTAGCTTGTGGTAATAACTTTAACGTTACAAGGCTCTCGGATATATCTTTTCTAAAAAAGTTATGGCATAAAAGTCTAATACAAACTCAATGTCAAGAGCAAGAAAACACGTTGATTAAAACGACCTACCATGACACATAGCGGCGAGTTCTTACGATGTGTAAAACTCGCCTCGTGTAATATTGTTTGTGTTCATTGGCAAATGTCAGTATCAATTTGCAGCAACAGAAATTAATAAAATTAGAAATCACGTCACATGTTGACAAAATTGATTGGCGAGGATTTTCCAATTTTTCTACTAAATGGTTTTCTGTTCAAAGCCGATAAGCAGCACTTTAGGTCAATTATTTGAAATGAGAACTGACTCACCTAACAAGTATATGATTTCGTCTACTGTGGGTAAATTTCCTGTTTCACTGAAAACTGTGTGCGTTCCAGTCATAGAGGACACGAAGATCTCCTCTGCAGAAACCAAATTGTGCTCATTTTAAAGACGGATACGTTAAATGTTTGTTCTTTTTGGTTGCAAATTCTTCTTTAATTTTACGCTATTCAGCGTACAAATGTCAGTTCTAGAGAACCGCTGTCTCTCGTACAAACGTTACTTTATAAACGAACGGCTACTGCTCAGCTGGAAATAAGAAGATCGAAGCGAAAATATTTAAACCAGCACGCTTTTAAAAAACTCTAGTTTTTCATAAATACTATCAATTCGTTCCTTTTCATTTCTTAGAGCATCTGGGTTTTGTTTTGCAATAGGATTTCCGTCTGACTGCGTGTTTAATGTTGTTGTCAATCGCGTGGAGAAGCTCAGTGTAGTGCAAGCGAACTAGAATCTCCTTCGCACATTATTATAATTGTCACACTTCAATATCTCTTATCGCTTTCGCGTATTGTAGTAAAACGTTGTCACACCTTGTAATTAATTAACTGTCGCATATTTTCACAGCAAATTATCACAATTTTTCAAAGCTTGCCTCACGAAGTAGATTAAATACACGCTTTTTTATAAGAACAATTTTATGAAAACAACGGGGCTCAAATTTGCCCAAAAAATTAAGAACAAGCTAAGAACAATTGAAGTTCGGCTTTAGATGCAAACCTAACTGCAAGCTTATACCTGAAACACACACTGACCAACACGTCATTGCATATGGCGTTTGATTGCAGATTTTTCTGCAGTGATAAACACTGAGGGAGCAGGGAAGAAAATCAAAACTTTACCGCACAGTGCAACAATTTTAAGCACGATTGCAGAACAATTCTTATCCAGAACTTAAGAAAAACGACTCTCGGCCAAGATTTACTGATTCTTATAAAAAGCGTGCATTTGGTGTATTTTAGGAGTTATTTCTTACTGTCGTTGTTTTTATGAGTACTTTTAAAAATAAGAACAGCTTAAGGACAATTGAGGCTAAAACTGTGCAAAAACTTTAGAAAAATGAGGCTCGGCCAAAATTTACTGGTCTTATAAAGAAAAAGCGTGTATGTCCCTTTCTCAAATGAGATGTCACAGTGTTGGATAACAGTTTTCCCACTTTCTAAAAGAGGGCTTTCACACGTTGTATTAGCAAATCATCGCGCTATGTAAAAAAGTATGTCTTTCTTTGCCATACCAAAAGCTGTCGCACGATGTCTGCATTCATAGGATAAGGAAGTAGTCGCGTTTTGTATAAAACAAGTGTAGCCGCACTTTGCCACAATAAGTAGTCACCAATTGTATTACAAATACCACGAATTGTACTATCATGCTGCCTCATTTTTTAAGAAGATTGCTGTCGCTTGCTGTCATAGCAAGCTATCGTACTTTGTACTGAACAATGTCTCGCACTTAGTACTAATCATCTAACCAAAAGTTCAGGTTTTGTTAATTTTAATTTTACATTAGCAGATACTTTTAGCATTCGGCGTCTCAAAGCTTTTCGAATACTTCCAGCTAACTCGCAAGTACAAGATATATTGTCTTTAAATATTAATTTTTGCTTTGTGTGTGCCCTCAAACTGAAATCACAGTACGCGCAAAGAGTACAAATAATAACTTAGGTTTATGTCCAGAAATAACGCAGACATAAACCGCAAAACCGAAAGCCCTTTTACATTTCTAAAATCAATCCATATCACAGAAGGGTTCTTTTTGCACTTTTCTAGTTTTCACGCAACAGATTTGACCAACTTCCGCCTTATCTTAGTCAGTTGAGTCGCATGCTTCGTTTCAGCTTTACGTTCATTGACGAAAAGTGATTTGCTTAAAGGAAAATTTTTTAAGCATTTAAAGTTCTAAGATACACAATTAAAACAAATTCAAACCGTACCAAATATTAAACAACATTGATTTGTAAAACGTGTCTTAACACGGCTTGTTTCGCAGTTGTTTCGTTGTTCTAACTCCATTAACTAAAAAAATCACCTGTCAATCATTTTGCGCTTTTTAGTCTTTATTTTGTTTAGCATTCGGCACCTATACATATTTTATTCTAGTTAGTTTTAGTGTCTCGTTTTGATCTGACAAGAGTTCTGAATCGTAATTATATATATACACGTTGTATCTTCATTTATCATTGCTAATGTATTTGAAGAGTGATATTTTCCCCCCACAGCGCTTCACAAGACTGCTTGCCTCCAAGTACCTCAGCTATACAGCACAAACAGGCTAAAGAGCTTGGCTTCGGATTTTGTAGGCGTCCCTCTTTTTGTAATGGTAAAGTGAAAGAAGAGAATCTTCCTTTCAATAGTTATGAAATGCAAGTGCAAGATTAAATAGATATACAAACAAATCCTTACCTTAGGTATTGAGATTGACTCCCCAAAACAAAGTTGGGTTGTAGCGAGAAGACGATCTTAGTTCAGTTGCATGCTTCTTTCCAAATGACGAGTGTCTTAGAAAACTGTTTTACAGACAAGGCATAGTTTTCCATTTCTTAACACAAGAAGTAGTTTACTTAAATGTTGTTGTAACCGATAAACATCCTGTTTGTTTCCTTATAAGTTTGACTCCTTCAGTGCAGTATATCTATGTCCTGGTAATCCTTTATGCTAAATAGTTTTAAAAAAGATAATTAACAAATTACAATTGTTTGATACTCTTATATAAAGTAAAGTAACAGTGTATAGTCCTCTGTATGTGCTTCTGTGGCAATTCTATCAGAAGTCAACTACCTCGGTCTGGTTTTTTTCTGATTTAAAATTGAAATAAAGCAATCATTGTCTTTGCACTACTCGATATTTAAGCTCATTCTACAGCCTCTTCACTCGCCTTGGTTTAATCTAACCAACAGAGACGCATTGAATAGGCTTCACCCACATGAAAATAGTTAACCAATTATTTCTGGATACAATAGGATACCCTATTAACTTTTAATTGTTGGGCAGGCCTTCTGAAGCTCAGAGATAATCTTGTTTCATGTAATTACTCTATTCGTCATGCAAACAAATCGGAATGTTCTTTTCAAATGTGTAACATTCGAGATAAACCTTTCAACAATATTCACGAGATTTTGCTTACTCTTAATCGAGTTTTTTTTATCTCGCAAACAAAGATATATATGATTCAAACGCCTCGATATTATTCACTAAGTGCTGGAAATCGGAGTTATATATGTATATCGTGAGAATTGACATTTTGTCGCAGCTTGTTGTAGATTGCAAATGCCACAGATATTAGTTCCTCGTCTTGCTTTTCATTATTTTTAATTGTTCAGTGTAAATCTCATAATTTATTCATATCTCGCGCTCTAACTTTGTAATTATGCTGTTATTTTTCCCAACTGGAACAAAAATACAATTTGGAATCTTCAATATGAAACATGTTATTTTTGGACGCTTGAAAAGATCGTATTTAAGTTCGATGATTATTCACTCAATAATAGATCATACCAAAAATTATCCCTAAGATCTAACGGGGATGTATTTGTTTGTTCTCTCACAATTTCTAGACGGTATCTTAACAATTTAGATACTGTTTTTATTCACTCGATAAGAGTTTAACCGATGACTAGTTGGCCTTACACCATGAATTCAGCGAAAAATCGGACCTTGTATTCTAAAAGAACAAGCATTTAAAATTATTTTAGATTTGAAAAACGTGAACAAAAAGAAGTTGTTATGACCAATAAACAGTGAACGCAGTTATGTCGTGCATCGTCCATCAATTATTAAATACGTGCATTTATAGCAAGGAACAAAGTTACCTGAGGCTGAGTCAAATTCAATAATTCTGAAACAAAGTGAAAGTATTTTAGATACATCTTATTACACTCTTCGTTTTACAATGAAAACGTTTCTTTCTTTTTGCTGAGGTTGAACCTTCTTAATCTTTTTTAGAGTTTCAGCATTTACTTTTTAAAAAGTGTTTTTGACATCTCTTGGACTTGTGTCTGTATCATTACGTTTAGTCTTAAGACAATTCCCAACATCTAGTTCAGTTAATGTACACTTATTTGTTATACAAACACCGCCTTTATAAACACTACATCCTCAGCTTTGCCTGGAAAGGAGCGCCGGCACGAGCGAAATCATTTTTTACGCCCACTTCAAGATGGTGGATTGTCACGGCTCATTTATTTTTCGGAAGTTCATACCATAGGGCTATTGATGGTTGTTTATGGTTATATATGGTTAGTATTTGTTAGGATTGGGTCAGGGTTACTTGATAGACATACAAAAAAGCGTGAAGTGGTAGTAAGTGGTGACTCCTGTTTATGAGGTCCTACGTTCGCGACTCATCATGTCCATTCTTTTTGGGGATTTTTAAATTCTATTTTTTACTTGAAATTTTCGAGTCCGACTATGAGTCCCAGTTTGAGAATTGTCACAGTTCTAGTAAGCGTTCGCCATCTTAAAGTGGGCGTAAAAAAAATCGTCCGCTACGTGTATATACGTATTGAGCACCATCCCAATCTCACGGTGCTTTCCATTCTCTTAGCATACAAGTATAAAGATATCTGCTTATAACATGCATAGCGGTAAATCTCGAGTAGACACATGCCCCTGCGTTTATTTTAAAAAGTTCGTGCGTTAAATCAGAACAGTTTAGGAGAGTTTTGTACTATATCAACTTATGTTACGTGCATTTTGTTCTTATATATACTGAGTACTTGTAAATTGGCAGTGTCAGTACGTGTATTCTAAAAGAAATGATCGATGATTTAGCTGTGCTTCTATCGGGTTATTCATGCACTTAGGAAGTTGGCGAAACATTTCACCTCACCTCGTGCCACTCATCCTAACTGCCGATCATTTCTTAAAGGCCGTTAGCTCAGCTGTTTCCTACCGCGTGCACGTAAATTTTGGTGAGGTTTTTGCCTCGCGAGGTCGTGAGACAAATGTCTTACATGTTTGATAAGTTTTACCTCACCAAAACTTACGCGCACACGAGAGAAAACAGCTGAACTAACGGCCTGGCGAGACTGTTTGGGGGGCAGGGGAGGTAACATCTGTGCTCTAAAAGAACTTTTTTTTCTTTCCAAAATTGCATACAAAATAGGGTTTCTTTACGTAGAAGGTTTTGTTTCAGTCGCACTGAAATCATTGGAAAAATTTAAAAAAATTGTAATCTTTTTATTGGTTATTTCATAATTGTGTCTGGATTTTAGCGGATTAAAAGTTCCACTATCAGTTTGTAAGGGTTGTTAATGAAATTTTGTAAAAATCAATAAAAAAACTATATAGAAAAGATTACATAAGTAACACTAATGAGAAAAGGTTGACATAATAGAATGAACAAACTCAATGCTTGATTTGTTTTAGATTTACTTTATTATTACCACTAGAGTTAGCATGAATATGAACATGCTAGCCAGTTAACATTGATGTCAAAAATTGATATTCTAACTAACCGATTGATATTTAAAACTACCTAACCTTGAGAACTTGAAACTAGTTCAAAATAACATTGGCAAGAGGTATGAGCTTTAAGCCTCAGACGACCAAGCTATTTACTAACAAATTAGCCCAGCAGCCTATCAATACGAGCCTCTATCTCCACTAATTTCTTGAGTCAGTTGAGCCAGTTCTGTTTTGATTGGGTCTTTGAACTGTGTGCGTGCAAAACCTCCCCTGAAAGCCACTCCACAACTAAATCTCTTCGGGAAGGGGTTGACTCTGAAGCATAGTAGATACAGGCTCCTGTTAATGGGCTTCTTATTAACCAAAGGGCCGGGGGGGAGGGTCTTTCGTTTCCACCTTAATTTTTCCAAACGGTTGCACAAAAAAGGCCTTGGCATGGAAACAGCCTTGGGTTAGCTAATTACTTTCCATAATATATTAAGGTTTCAATTAAGAACTGTTGCTACGGCAACGATAGTTTTCAAAACATGCCCGCCATCTTGGGTTTTTCAAAAATTTTATTTTGCGCAAAACTACAACAAATTTTACTGGAATAAGTAAAAACACATGTTTGCAGCCTTAAATAGGAATATATAGTTGAAAATAGTGTCATGAAGAAGAAATTAGAACAGTTTTCCCCTAAAGTTTACAGTTTTCTATTTTAAACTTTATTTTGCATAATTAATTACGCATGAAGTATTAGTAGTTATAACCAATTAACGTCAAAAGATGCGCTTATTATCAAACTACAGATAATGAAATTTTCATCTTGATTGTTCAACAACTTCAAATTTGGACGTTGGAGAGTTAAAATACCATGGTCAGAGTCTAAGCCCAGACACCGGCTTTGGTTTTAATCTCAGCATTACGTAAGTGTTAAAGTTAACTTTTAGAGGCAGAAACTGTTCAAGTCTTAAAAAACACAATCCACACAGTTAATATTAAAGTAGAACGAGC
>JAOBRG010366027.1:0-12173 GCA_027574985.1 Umimayanthus nakama | reverse complement strand
AACCCCCAAACCTTAATATGGAAACGTCAAGGTTTAATTTGAGGGCCAAAGTCATTTTCAGCCGAGGTTCCCTTTAATGCATTCAGAATCGAAAATGGACAAGTAAGGAAACACTTGTCAGCATATTGTACAGTAACCAGCACAACAACATGCAATTATTTCTAAACAAATGATCCTAGCTTTCTGTAAATGAATAGAATCCACGTTTTCAATGAACTGTATGAACCCTTTATATGTGCAGGGTTCAAAATAGCCGCCACCTACCGGCGATAGCTGGCAGTTTTAGGACCTTGCCGGTGATTTTTGTTTCCACATTATAACTAAACACACATGTAATGTATCGGCGTAACTGCTTTCACTAATTCAAAAGTGCTTGAACATCAAATTACTTTGCTTCTGTATCACTTTATTTTCACTTATGCTGTTGAGCTGATGTCGTCTGATTTACTCCAGCAAAGTGCGCCAGTTTTTAAAACAAATTTGCCACGTCTGACTCGTTGAAATAGACCCATGTAGTAACGTTAAACATACATTTCGTTGCTCGAAAAACAGCCAGCAAAAGTTTTGGGCTACATGAAACAGCCTAAAGAATTCGACATATTTTGTGAACGTTATTTTGAACCCTGATGTGTATGAATTATTTCACAAAGAGGTGTTGGGTAACACGAGATACCAGTGCTAGCCAACCTGAAGTTTAATAGAGTTTTGCATTTCAATACAATTTATGTATGTTTATAAACAGTTGTCAAGAAATCCAAACCAGGGATCATATTAGTGCAAAAATCATGCAATTCCAAAAGAGATTGTCTTTTCAAATTTTCATTCTTCCTGAGATGCAAAATAGAAACTTACTCTCAAAGATTCAGTTTTCTGGGACCCCTTAAAACCAGCAAGATCATAGAGTCCCAGGGCTCAAAGCAAAAATATGTGGTGCAACTCTTGCAAATGACCTCACACTTGTCTTCAGTTGCAAGACTAGAAAATGAGCCAAATAATTGGATGGTTGCAATCACTTGTGATTTTGACAATTTTTGGCCAACTGCAAGCTTTAACACAATCAAGACAACTGATCTAAATGAAATCACCACTATCTGCATCACCCAAAGCACTCCAAAATCTACTTTAAATGGCTGGGAAATTGAAATGACATGGATGATGATATGGAAATCAGGTTTAAAGGATCACAATTACTCGTTTATAACGGTGGTTTGCAGAGATGGCAAGGTTGAAGAAATGCTGGGCATGTGCCTTCTCTTGGGGGTCCAGGGGAGTGCCTCCCCTCCATGGAAAATTTTAATTCTAACTTCCATGAAGTGCGATTTCCTGCATTTTTAGTGAGCAAAATTTTGTGCCAAATGAGGAACATGCTGTCCAGGCTGTGGCCTTGTTTTTTATTTAGATGATCATTTGTGTAAACTAGTTGGTCCAAGCAAAAACAGGACCGACTTCGTGAGTTGCAGGAAGTTGAACAACTATACCAGAATTAGACTGGCATTTTAAATTATTTAAATTTTTGGAAAAATTTATTTTATTAAGGGTTTGGAAACAAAAGAAAAAAGAAATTTTGACAGAAAAGCAGGTTCGAGGCGTGTGACACACACTCGAGGCCTGTTTCTTGGTAGGTCTGGGTTTGTGCATAATATGAAGACACAAGGCCATTAAACAGGTGATAGTAATTGAAACTACAACATGACCACCACTGAGCTCAGTTCAAGTGTAGTTAGTATATCACAGTTGCTTTACAACAACTCAGTGACTAAAACTAGTTCTCATCATTGCTCAGTTCATCCAAACTACACTTTGGACATTAAGTCCTTAAATGAGGTTTCACGACAAAAATTAAGCTATAAGATTTAAGTTTTTTTAACTTTGGAACATTTTATTTTAGATAATTTCAAAAGATCTCAAGTGAAATAAATATAGGTTTGGAGACTTTTGATACTTAACAATAGAGAGCAGACACACAATCACCAACTTCCCACAAACTAAAAAGTAACCTCAGAAAAATGCAGACAACTCACCACTCTCACGGTGGCTCCCATACACTTGGGTGGTAAATTATGACGGAACTTTGCCCTAACTACACCACTGTTACCATGGGCACGTGTCACTTTTCCCCAGATTACTCGGATCTTGCTGGCTTTTTTGTTGCCCTTTGCAACTGTCTTCTTTTTTGCTCGGTATACGTAAGCAACCCGCTTGCCAAGGTAGAACTCAGTTTCTGTCCTCTCATTCACTCCATCAATTCTTAGCAGAGAAGTGTTGGGCTGTTGGTTACGGAGTCCCCTCTTGTACCCAAGCACAATGCCTTTGGAGTATAGCCTGGGAACGATTTGTAAAATATTGTTAAAATGCAACTCCAAAAAATATTTCTAATCATAACCATGGACAAGTGATTCCACAATTGAATTTTTACAGAATTAACAACATTGATACTGTAGTGATCAGTTTAACAAATAGAATCATGGTAGTGTATACACTAAAATATAAGATATTCCCTTCAAATCATATCGGAGTACTATGTTGGTCAAAGTTTATCATAGTTGGAAAGTCGAAAGAGTTGGACAAAAACAAAGATTTTTCGGAGAACGGAAAGTTATACTTCGAAACCTGTTTGAACGGTTTTCAGTCTGGTTTTATCAATCGTCTGCTGCATTCCCTCTGATTGTCAACATGCCACCGACACTGTTTTGTATTTATTGTAAGTTTAAGTATACAAATATCGAGCCCAAAACTCAATAGCAATATGAATATCCAGCTGATATTTTATGCATGTTTATCTTTTAGAGCAAAAGTGTTTATACTCATATGCAGAAAACAAACTTACCGAACTGGCTGCGACATTTTAAGTTGTTATTTCACCCTATAGAAAGCAGGAAAATATATATAATATGAGCGCTAACACACAACAGAACTGGCAGCAGCCATCTTGTCCAAGATTCACGGATGAATATCGTGTTAGAACTTCTATAACATTTAGTTATACTACTTCTCTGATTATAAAAGCAATTTATTTCACATGAATGATGATAATACAGAAGAAACAACGTATAGTTTACTAGATGTAAACGGATTTTCAAACTCATGCTTACTTTCAAACCAGTTCGTTGATCTGGAGGCGATGGAAGAGAAAACTTGCGGCTGCGAAAACGTTCCAGTAGGAACAGCGGTTACTCCTGAAGTGGTACCCAGTCTTCCTCGGGCCGTTTTTGCTAGCAACCAACATGGCGGTTTGTTTGGAAAACATTCGGTTTTTAAAACAAACTCTATAAATCCGTTTACCAAAACATATGCAAATAAATGTAGTGTTTCGTGAAAAGAGATGCATCAAGTATTCCTCAGCTAGGTGCTATAAATGCTCGCTAGCTCATATCAAAGTTGCTGATCATTGACGTTTGGGTGAAACTTTGAGATAATGAATCCAGCTTCGAGTTCAAGACGAGTGTTATCGTCAAGATCACCAGCCACTAAGTATGAAATAATGCTCTTGGAGGACAGTTCATTGGCTCCTGAAAAATGTCCAAACGAACCGCACATGACAACGTGTTTCAAAGTATTTGACGAAGTGTTGCCACAACTCGGGGTTTATCGGCAGTTGATGGGAATGCTACGGGACGAGCTGTATCAAGCTGTGTACAGTAATGAGTACACCACGATTCCACCTAAGAAGGCAAGATCTAAAACTCCAGTTATTGAAAGGGTTCCTTACTTTGTACTTGTAAATCGTGTTTTCGCAGAGCGAGACGAAAACGTGGAGTCTTTAAAAGAAATTGTTTCAAAACTAGAAGCAAGTTTGAGTGAAAAGGACGAGTCGCTGAAAGAGTGCAATGCATTGGTTGACGATCTACGTTCCAAACTGAGAGAACGACGCGATGAAACATTCAAGTTGCAAATGGAGTTAGAGAATAGAGAGCTTGAAAGAAGGAAAATGAAAGCAGATATGGAATGTGAAGCAAAACTGAAGCAATCTATGAAAGAAATGTACGAGCAACAACTGTCGAAACTAAGGAAGGAACTGTCAGAAACGAAAGATGTGGTTCAGTTCCTTGAGAAGTACAAGAAAGGTTATGATGATCTTGAGGGGGCTTTCATTGAAACTCCACGTTTAAACAAAAGGCCGCTTAGACCAGCGGTTCTTACAAAAAAGGCCAAGGTTGTGCAGGAGATTGCATCAGCAAAGCTATTGGAAGAGCAACTCCTGGCAATGCGCAACACCATGATTGAAGAGTACGACACATACTTAGAAGACCACAAGGTTGAACCCAGGAGTGGAGAGGATGTCAGTTTGAGTGCCACTAGTGATGCATATGAATTAGAAAATGAAGAGCTTATGAAGCGTGCAGAGGAGCTGCAGCAGATTGAGGAAAGGTGCATTTAACTTGACAAAGTGTGGCATGAGGAGTACATGCTTTTTTTACTTATAAGAATCACGGGTAGCCCAAGCTTTAGATGCAAGTTGCTGTATTTAAGTCAACATATAAGGGATCGGAATCGTCGCAGATTTTAAGCAAATGTATGGGAATAACAACATATGCCAAGATTTTGTCTGAAAATAATAAAATACTCCACTTACCTCAGCCAATGTGCACTGGAAACGCTTCAGCAGGCCCAGAAATGGCAACAGTACACACTGGCTGAGCTAAGTAGAGTATTTTATTATTTTCAGACAAAATCTCAGCATATGTTGTTATTCCCATACGTTTGCTAACATTGGCAATGAACATGATCCCTTATACGTTGACTTAAATACCACAATTCGCATCTAAAGCTTGGGCTACCTGTGTAAGAATCAGTAAATTTTGGCAGTCTCGTTATTCTTGACATTTACTAATTTAGAAAATTTCAGCCTCAATTGTTCTTGAGCTGTTCTTATTTTTAAAAGCACTCAGAACAAAAAAAGCAAGAGATAACTCCTAAAATATTTCAAATATATGTACCCATGCAACTAGTAGTGATCATCAAGCAATGGAAATTTTATCAATCTTAGTAAAAATTTGCAGTGTTTCAACACTTGATATGTAGTCAAGTTTGAAGAAAATAGTAGAATTTTCTTACAAAAAGTAAACTTTGCACTTAAGATTCCAAATCCCAGCCTGGACTTTTCATACTTTTTTCTAAATTTTAGCCAATTTTGAGCCTCGTTCTTAAAAAATGGTTCCTACAAAAAATTTGGGTAGAGCTTGGTTTTTACAAGTGACACTTGTAGTGGTGCAGGAACAAGAGCTCCTATTTTATCTTGGTACTGGACTGAGTGAGAGCAATGTTGCATGCAGTCCAAGAATAAAATGCTTCCCATTTTCTTTGTTAGTATGCATTGTTTTGTTTTCATGAGACCATGCAAACAGTGCATACACCTGTATGCAAGTACAAAAAAAGAAAAAGTGTCTTTGCTCATACTTGAAATTTTTCAAGTGAAAAATGTAAGGGCTCTTGTGCTTGCATTGCACATAAAACCTAGCTCAAGGTGTGGTACATGGTGTTTACAAGTGTACAGGGTTCAGTGGCAAACCCAAGGGGGCGCTTGTTTTCCAATTTAATGAAGTTTACTAGAAAAAAAAATACATGTAGTATTGAAAGAGTGCAAAATTTGTCTCAAATCGCTGGAAATGGCCATTTTGGAGACTCAAACTTTCAAATATTTCTTGGGTGGGGGCATGTCTCCAAACCACCCCAGAAAGCTCATGCCTTCGGCACTTGTTGGTGCCCACCCCCCTCCCCCTTTCGAAAATCCTAGATTCACCTCTAAGGTTTGGGGCTTTGAAACTTGGCCTTCTAGTGTTTGAGTACTGAGCTATCAACTATGGTCAGTAGAAATGATTTACTATCAAACTTTACTTGAAACTAAGATTTATGTTACATTTTAGGTTCAGGAAGAACATTGCAGACATTGAAAATGAGTTGCAATTGACAGAAATCCATTGCTCCAGCTTAGAAGATCACCTTGCACAGCTGCATGAGACAGAAAACAAAAGACAAAAGAAAGATGAAGAAAAAAAAGCCAAGGAAACTACAAGAACCAAATCTTTCCGTGTGGCTCTTGAATCAAAGAATGGAAAGAGAAACAAAGTTGAAGCAGCAGAAGATGAAGAGGAGATTGACTTTGTTGCAATTATGAGTGCTGATAACCAGGATCCTTTTATTCCACAGGAAAGGATTCTGAGCAAGTATGCTGCAATACTGTTTTATTCTTGTAACCATGGAAAAAACTTCCACGAGTTTAAAGATGCTAAGTTCTGTTCCAGTTGTGGGGAGACTACACTGATCTGTCCACACAAGATTGTTGAACAAGATAAAGTCATATCACTGCCACACAACTGTACACATATAAAGGTTACCCGTCCAACAGTTCATATATTGACCAATGAGAAGGTAGAGTTTTCTGTGCCAGGGACTCCAGACAGTGTGCGAGCGTCAGCAGATAGGAGTGTTGTTTCATATAGTGAGGACTCTATCATCAAAGCGCAGCAGCACCTGACGACATCTTACAAACATCTGTGGGATGACTATTTTGTGCGCAGTACAGTAAAGCGCCGCTGCCCAAGGCCTCTGTATGAAGACCGTGTGTTGTCAATCATTGGTCAGTTGTTTTTAAATGCTGTATTTCCATGCTCATTTGTTTAGTGATGATGAAAATTAATAGATTAAATAGTTTTAAGCTCAACTTTTCAGATGGGTCGATGTGAGTTAAACCCCCTCCCCTCCCTCTGAATGGACCAAATATAAAATAAGCCTGTCCTTTTTCTGAGGGACCAAAGTAAAAAAGTCCCACACGACCATATAGAAATAAGCCCTGCCTTCACTTCAGAGGTTGCAAAGTGAAGTAAGCCCCCTCACCCTCAAGAGGGCCCAAATTGAAATAAGTGCCTCTCCCTTCCTCCAGTGGCTCCAAAAGGAAATAAACTTGTCTCTCTCTCCCTCCAGAGGGACCAAAAAGGAAAGGGGCCCCCTCTCCCCTTCTCAAGGGTTCAAAGTGAATAATATATAAGCCCCCCTTCCCTCCACAGGGACCAAAGTGAATAATTAAGCCCCTCTCCATATAGAGGGACCAAAGTGAAATGAATCCTGTTCCCTTCCTCCTTCCTGAAGAGCAAAAGTGAAATAATCCCCCGAGGGCTGAAAAAGTTTATTGTGATTTCAAAATATAACCACCTGTGTATTCAAATAGACTTGGTCACAGTATACCAATACAAACATATCCAGAAGAGTATATTTCATTATCATGTTTTAAATCATCATTATTCTCCTATTACTTTATATAGGTCAGTACTATGCAACCATCATTTGGCAAGATGAGTATGCTCTGGAGGAAGAGAAGGTAGTGTCAGCGCTGGACACAATGTATTCCTTCTTCCAGGATCGCTACCTGGTGTCCGATGTAATGTACTTGGCAGTGCATGACTTCATATCAGGAGTTATTAAATATGCTTCTACAAACAGAGCCATTCAGCTGTTTGCACAAGCTATGTGCGGCAACCTTGACCCCGCAGCATTCCGCTATGTTCTTATCATGAATGACTTTATTGCACAGGTGGAGTGGGCAACAGTGAAGGATATCACATCTTTTGCAAAGGTAATTTAAAGAATTGTATTTTACTCAAGTAAAAGGAGCTAAGGTCCGAGTTAAACATCAGTCTTAGCATACATCAAACTAACAGCATATCGCTGGACAAGTTGCACAACCCCTGAGTCCACAAGCCTTTCAGTTTATTGTTATTCTTTGCCACACTTCTTCTATTAAACTAAACTGTAAATTCTACACTCATGTCAATATAAAACTGATGGTCAAAATACAATAACAAAAATGTTGCAGTGGAATGGTTGATGACTAACCACCTTGCTGTTTTAATCAGCCACATTACCAAGAGAAAATTATTTGCTTCTTTCATGGTTTCGAAAATTACTGTTCTTAAATAATAATAATAATAAAAATAATAATAATAATAATAATTTACTTTGTTCAAACAAAAAATAATACCTGGTCAAATGCAAATACAACCGAAGTAAACAATGGTAATATCCGAGTTGAAAAGTCCTTCAATTTTAGTACAACAGACAGTTTGAGACTTTGACAAACACCAAATTCAATGTTCAAGAATGCAGGAATTCAATATTTTATTTCAAACTAAAGTTATAGTAATTTACTGTACAATAATTAAAGGTACCGAAAGGAAACTGAGGTTTGTGTTCAAGATAATGGGAATTTCAGACAACCAAAATCAAGTTGGTGACAATCTTTATATCCTTGAGAACAGTGGTTTTGTTGACCTGACATTGATAGAGATTCATGTACTAAATGGTACCTGAAATGTTTGAAATGCTTGCAAAATGCAGTGTCCCTGTATTAAACACTTGTTAAAAAATATCCTCTGATCAAAATTATGTTTAGGTGATATTTCGAAGTGACTGTTAATATGATAATAGAACTAACTTGTAAAATGGTCTGTTTTTAACCCGAAAGGTTGTGTATCCATTTATGGGTGAGGAAGATTTGGAGCAGTTTACTATGGGCTATACTTCATTCAGTGAGAACAAGATCTCGCAACAACTCGTCAGCAAGTATTTCCTGTACATCATCCTCAAATACAGGGAACCACGCTTTCAAGAAGTTGAAGCCAAGCTGCTGCAACAGCCAGGTCGAAGACCAGGATTCATGACAGACATTGAATTTGCAGAAGCAATTGACAACATCTGCCCTTTAGCCTCAGAAAGGCTTCGGCGAAGATTATTTGTCGAGTCTGAGGAACACATGCAGAATGATGGTTCTGTCTCAGTGATGCGACTCTCACAGATAACTGGTTATCTGATTCTTGTGCAGCTGGGCCCAGTAATTAAGGAGAGTGTGGCATCAAAAGTTCAGCTAATGAGGATGTCTAATGATGAAAGCATCAAAAGTCCAGCGCAGGACTTTGAGATCATTACTCTGAATCAATCAGGCAGAAATTTTTTCTCCATGTCAGCTGTGAAAGCTGTGGCTAATGAAAATGCAAGGCGTTCTACAGCAAGGCAACTGAAAAGGATTGAAGGGTATGGCTTTGACTGAACACTGAAACAATGCAGTTTGCATGTATTTGCATTGTAGTACAGGTACATGGCAAAGCTGTTGGAAGAGTTGAAGGTACAACTTTGCCTTGTTCTGATGCTGAAAGAAGTACAAGAGTAAGTTACTACACAACAAGGCAGTTTAAGAGAACCAAAGGATGAAGATCTTGTTGCAACTTAGGCACCCTTTGATCTCCCCACAGTGGCCCTTTAAGTACTATACTTTTAGAAAAGAAAGAAAACTGACAAGGACCAAAGAACCATGCCACAGGAACTACAATTATTTGTCTTTTTGACCCATGTTGGTATGCTCTGAACCAAAAGTTGACTTGCCTCATCATAATAAGGTTTGTTTTGAAACTGATATGCTGGATGCAGAGCTTTGGTTTCACTCCTTTGATTAAACCTGAACATCAAATTTTTACAATACTTTACTGAGATTTATGAGTGGATAAGACATTTTTGAGACAGTGACATCAAGGGCATTCTGTAGCTGCAAATGAGAACATGCTCAGTGCACTATTACAAATACAGTTTGGTATAAAAACATTCAGTGCTACGAATAAATGCACTAAAAACTGTATCTTGTTGTGGTAGTAAATTTATTTATCTCTTCTGTTTGCTATCCAGTCTAGTTGAATGTTTTGTTGACATGTTTTTTGCAATTTTGGTTTAGCACTAGCAGTGTATCAAACAATCAGATTCCACGAAATGAAATCTGAAGTCAACTAATTTGCTAAATCATACTTTTGAAGTATCAGGTCTATGGAAAAAGTACAGCTTGATGGCAATTATATATTATCCATTCCCTATAAATAAATTTAGTTTGATATTTCTTTGTCAGCACTCATTTCTTAGAAACCAAACATAAATAGTCTTGCAAATCAATGCACTCTGCCATGGTCTTTCTCTTTTTTGCCTAGAGCTGTTTGTTTGAAGCTTGAAGTTCAAAGTAGTTTATTCCACTTCAAGTCCACCCAGCAGTTGGATGGTGTGTGGTGCCTCCAGAAATGTTAATATTACACACAAATACTGGGTGATGTTAATTTCTTTGGGTGTTTATTCTTATCTGTACATTCTTACAGTTAAAAATATATTCTAGTTTCGTTTTCTTGGACACAATGCTTTGGTCAGTGCTAAAGTATATTATTTTGTACAATGTATATTAAAGTATTCACAATCAAACTGGCTAATTGGTGTCAGTAATGAATGTTGCTGCAAGTTTGTAACATTGCTGAGGAGTTGCTACAGTTGTCTAGTGAATAGAACCATGAAATCTGCCACACATTCACCAGACTAGAAAGTACAAGAACTGGAAGACTAGTTTTGACTAGTTGTTTTTTGCAGTGGCAAGTATGCATGCAGTAAATTGTTTTTGACCAACAGGGGTTGATATGGTATGTTTAATGACCAAGATGTTTGGTGTTAAGCTGACATTTCAAGCATTACCCCTTCACTGAAGCAGAATCAACAAGGCTCTAACAAAGGGCTTGTTATAAGCTCATAATTATCATCAGCTATATACCCAACCTCTCAGGTAAAACATACCATATCAACCATTTTTAATCAAAACACAGGTAGACTGTACAAGTATGTACAAGTACACAGAGTAAAGAGAAAAATAATACGTAAACTACTTTGCTGTCAGTTACTCAAGCTTTTAATTTGACAAACCAATTCTAATCTAAACTCTATAATGGTATTTCTCTAAGACAAGTTGCACATCCACATTTGAAGGCTGCTTGCTGGATAAAGTAGCTTTTGATGTTCCAAAATGTGGCCATAGTAACATTTTGAATAGTTAGTGGTTGGGAGCCAGTTCCAGTGAAATTTCTGTCAGTGGTAACTTGTAAGACACTGATAAAATTTTGATGTTAAATTTTACACATCATAATCGTCATCCTCATCTTCGTGTTTTCGTTTCATTGACATAATAAGTGGTTTCTGTGTACTTGCAACTGTCTCATCCATGCTTGGCAGGGCAGAAACTGTCAATATTGACTGACCCCCAACTGATGTGGTGACAACACGAGAGGTGCTCGCAGTAGTGATGGATGATGGGGCCACGCTCCCTGAAAAGGACACTGCTGGTTTCACAGATGGCTGCAGACAAAGCAGAACAACATTTTCTTTTATCAAAAGTTGTTTTACCTTTTACATGTATACTATAGCATGTTTATTCAGTCCCAATGCACCAATCAAATGAATGTCAACCCTTAAGATACATGAAGATTCGCATATCAGTGAATATTCTGCCACTATTCACCTTAATTTCAGAGAACAACTGTTAATTATTATATTTTTTAACTATTATCTTTCCCAATGGCTCTACCTTCTTTCCAGCCTGAAAGTCACTCAGTCTTTTTTTTTATATTTGATCCGCTGCCATATTTGCCATCAAGAAAACAATATGTTTTTATAAGTAATAAAATATGGAGCCCGGAGGGCTTTAGCTTATGTCTGCTTGGCAGGGTAGTTATCAAAATGATGCAGAAAAGAACTTGAAACAGCAGAAAAGCAATAAGATATAATATGCATTGATTACCTTAGTTAATACTTAATTCTATTCTGAGGTACCAAATATTTCTGTTCTCCCAAGTTTGTTTTGAGTTGTTAAAACTAACATATTCCAGTTCACCACTTCCAGTATAAATTCCTGTTGTTGTGTTCTGAATTGTGTTCTGATATTAATTTACACAATAGAAACAGGGTTCGTACGGGCCCTGGAAATCCTGGAAAACCCTGGAAAATTTTAAAAGCCCTGGAAACCCTGGAAAAGCCCTGGAAATTTTTTATCTAAGCCCTGGAAAACCTCACAGAATTTTATTGGAAAAGTAAATTCAAGAAATGGTGCATTTTGTTGATTTCAGTACAAGTAACAATCAATATTGTAGTTTTTCTTATCATTTAAAAACATTTTATGTTAAAAATCGAAATAATGTACACTTTGGAGCAAATTGTTGTTTTACAATGATTACGTCACCTTTTGAACGATGTTTTAAACAAATCGTTGTGAACGTTGTTTTCATTCCGGGCTTCAATGGCCCTGGAAAAACGCTTGAAAAAACGTAAAAAAGGCCCTGGAAAACCCTGGATTTTTTAATTTCTGAAGACGTACTAACCCTGTAGAAACT
>JAOBRG010366016.1:0-12174 GCA_027574985.1 Umimayanthus nakama | reverse complement strand
TCTTTCCTGCCCTTGTACAATGGTTAGAAGAACGTTAAGTTCCCCGTGTTCAGTGCTTATACCAGCCTGGCAATGTGTAGGTGTTGGATCAGAACACATAGTTGATCAAGTTGTAATTCTCTCCTCAACTTGTATAATGGAGGATGCCCCCCGTGTTCAATGCATTCCTGGCTGGAATAGTGCTGTCGTTGGGCCGAAGCACACATTTGTTATAAGTTGTGTTTCTCTCTTGCCTTGTGTAACACAGAATGTTCCCTGTGTTCAATGCTTACCTGGCCGGTATAGTGCAGGCGTTGGATCAGAACACACTATTGTTATATTAAAGTTGTATTTTTCTCTTGCCTTGTGTAACACAGAATGTTCTCTGTGTTCAATGCTTACCTGGCCGGTATAGTGCAGGTGTTGGATCAGAACACACATTTGTTATAAGTTGTATCTCTCTCTCGCCTTGTGTAATACAGGATGTTTCCTGTGTTCAATGCTTACCTGGCCGGTATAGTGCAGGCGTTGGATCAGAACAAAGTATTGTCATATTAAAGTTGTATTTCTCTCTTGCCTTGTGTAACACAGAATGTTCCCTGTGTTCAATGCTTACCTGGCCGGTATAGTGCAGGAGTTAGATCAGAACACACATTTGTTATAAGTTGTATCTCTCTCTTGCCTTGTGTAATACAGGATGTTTCCTGTGTTCAATGCTTACCTGGCCGGTATAGTGCAGGCGTTGGATCAGAACACACTATTGTTATATTAAAGTTTTTTTTTCTCTTGCCTTGTGTAACACAGAATGTTCCCTGTGTTCAATGCTTACCTGGCCGGTATAGTGCAGGTGTTGGATCAGAACCAGGAGTGGGGCAGCGAGTTGTTGAACCTCACTCTCCAGCTGCTTCTGTTCTGTGCTGCACCCAAGGCTCAGAAGCGGATCAAGACACCCGCGTTCACTCTGGTTCGGTTGCCTCAACATACACGACGTATCTGGCTCACAACCTGCCTTATCATTGTGTACAAGGTATGGACAAGAAATTCGGAGTTATAAACTTCTGTTATTACTGAAAACAAATGTCATTTGGGTTTATCTTTGTATTTATTCAATACGAGTTAAAAAATCTGGCTATAAATAAAAATTCGTGGCTCCATGTGTCGGGAAAATCATTATTTCTCTCTTTTTTTAAGTCAGATGCTGAGTATATTTGTTTGTACGTCACTTTCACGTAATTTGGCAACTGCCGATGACGTTATTTAGTTGTTAAATTGAAGTGTACGTCAAATTGAAACTCTTAACACCCGGGTTTTTTTTACTTAATCATTTGCGGCTTTGGGGTATTTGATGTGCAGGGGCCGCAGAGAGGAAGGGACTGGATTTTTCCTGCCATCCCCCCCCCCCCCAATTTTTTAAACTTTAAAGAGTTACTTGCAAATACCTTTAGCGCTCCCCCTCTTGTGTTAAATTACTAGTCACACATCTACTTAGTTGAGCTAAATGTTGGATTGAAGACCAGACATAGTCACTAAATTACTAGTGACTAAATTGTAGTGCAAGACAGAGACTTGGAGACGGAGACAATAAGCCATTGGTTTACTCTAGTCTCTTAAAACGGTATCCCAGGGGACGTTAAAGAACCCACGCGTTTCTCGGAAAGAGTAGGGTAATCCCAGCTTTCGGCGTAAGCCTCATAGAATATTACTTTGTGTAGTTTGTGTTACCCTTAGAAGACAAAGTATCTTCACTGTACTTTACTTTCAGTACCCGTTTCACCACGACTCACACAAGCGTGACACCCGAAACCTGATCCACGTGGTGTTGAACACTCTAGATGCTCAGGACCACGACTGCCCCGGCCCCACCAGCGAGCCCGCCCAGGCCAAAGAGACCAACACGGCAAGCCGTACATCCCTCTACCATCTCCTCGACACTCCAGGGGATGCAATCAGCCCACAAGGCATGCCAGGTTTTTTTATAATCATTGGGTTCAGGCCCGAAAGCCGGGGGTGTACACCCTTACCCCTCAGAAGCCAAAAAGTTCTGCCTGAGGGAATAGTAAAAGATTTAAAGTGACACAAAATAACGTGCAGAGCTAACAGTTTCAATGCATTTCCAGCAGTGTGATGATCTCAAATTTCCAGGTATTCTCCCTGACCTCCATGATCCAACATTAATTATTTGGTTTCGGATCTTGAGATATGCACCCCCCCTCCCCTTCCCCCCAACGAAAAATCCTGGCTACGAGCCTGTTTGATGGATTTGTGTGTCAACGCTTATTACTATTTTATGCCTACGGCCTTGATAATTCGAAACACGTCAACACGGGATCAATTTGCTTTTGTGTGATGTTTTGTCACAGAACGTGTGGGAAGTCCCCGACTGCGGCGAATGGTATCCGATACTCAGTCTTCAGCAGGTTCTCTTCAGCCCCAGGATAAAGACCAGGAGGAGAAGTCTGCTAGACCTTCAAGCAGGACATTTCCTTCCAGGTGAACACTTAAGGTGGCTGAACGTTGGGTGACCTTCTTTCGCCACACCGCTCGTGGATAGGGACGTTGAACCATTGGTATAGTCTCTCGGCGTTCTATGGGGGAACCTAAAAGAACCCACACACCTGTCGATAAGAGTAGGCTAATGCCGGTGTTGTGGTCTGTCAACTCCTCCCTTATAAAAAGAGCCTGTCCTAGAAGGGACCACGTGCCCTATTGTCTTTGCTCCCGCTGAACACATTCTCAGTAAATATTGTAGATAGATAAATAAATAAATAAACAAATAAATAAATAAATAAACAAAATCATACACTACATTATACAAAATGTTGCAGACAAAATGTAAAAAACCTTCAGTTTGGAAACTTAAAAGAATTTAGATGTAGATGGGAATTCCAAGATTTTAGGGGATTGTTTAGCACGCCTACTGTCTTCAGCTGAAAATCTCCGGAAGCAATGAGTTTTACGCCGGAATAAGATCGCGAGGACTGAAGTACAACGCACAAAAACATACCTTATATAATCAAACTCAATTCTAAAGGTTGTTGTACTTTTGCTTTGTAGTATCTTTTCAAGTACACGTATTCAATTTTTATTAAACAAATCCATGTAATATTACAATCATTCAAATAACGTGTAACTCTCGTCTCGTTTGCAAGGGTTATCCCGCAATCCGAGGTACCCGGAATTATCTTTGATCTTACATATAAGATGAAGTATGAAAGACGCTATTTAGGAATGGTACACTCCTACAGTTGTTGGTTCAGTTTGAGGCAGTAGTGTAACTGAGAGCTAGTTGTATTGAATGCGAGTGAAGCTGAAGCTACTTGAAACGGGGAACCGTGGAGACAATAAGAGCGAGAGGAGGGCGTTCCCATTTTGTTTCTTACTTCTGTTGTCTCTGCTCTTTATTGCCTGAGGAAGAGGAGAGTAATGGGGTGTGGGAAGGGCGGCTTGTCCGGGTGACTCAAGATAATTTATTACAATGAACTTTGGGTATCAAAACATCATTGGATCATTAAATGTTGCACTGTTTAATAATCTGGGCCCGGTTGTTCAAAGTACGATTAGTACTAATCCCGGGTAATCTCTTAATAAAAGCTTTGGAGTTAACCCAGGATAAGCGCTAATCGGGCTTTGAACAACCTGGCCCTGGAGTTATAAAAGTGGAATCGGTTTCTCGACAAGAAATAGTGTAGTCTGTATAATAATAATAATAATAATCTTTATTGAGGGTATCAATTTCACTGATAAGTGATTTACAAAAGAGTCCTATATAAGTTGTCTACTAGACAATTTCGAGGTGTACATCATTTTATTTCCGATTAACAAGGATACCTTATAAGACAGTCTAGTGTATAATATGCTGGATTGTGTTACGAATCAAGGTTGGAATATTCTGATGAGCCCAATGCAATACATTACGATACGATACAATACAATACAATCGATACATCTTATTGGACAATTGAGTATGTAGTATGTTTTGGATACTCTTACCAGTCTTTCCGTATTTTGATGGGGCTCGCAGTAGAGACTAAGTCGTGCCATTGCTTTCAATGCTTTTTTCTAGGGAGGGAAGTACCGAAGAAGAAAACAAAAGAACTTCGCTGTCAATCATTCATGAGACGTCGGTTGTGGGCCCCGAGGTGATTGTGTCAGAGGCGGTAATCATAGAGACGGCGAGGGTGGAGACTGTGAAGACGGCAGTTGGCGGCACCAAGGTGACCCGGATATCTAGCAGTGAGGAGATGGACATCGAGCTTGCTCCCACTGAGACCAGCGGAAAGAAACCGCAGAAAGGTAGGTGACAGTCCGGCAACCATTAGCGAAATATTGCCGGCTTTTTGCAGGTAAATTTTCTTTTGTGGCAAGAGAGAAGAACACTTGTAAGTTCAACATTGAGGTCCCTATCTCTTGTGCCCAACCCCCCTCCCCCCAAGTCTCCCCAAAAAGTAGAGGAACATAGATAAGTGCTTACGGACAGTGGGATGGATCTAGTTTTGACATGGTCAAAGTTTCGGTTCTCGGCCATGTATGATCTTTTCTCATCAGTATAAGTCTCTGCTTGGACCTACCTAGTTCCAACTTCTGATTCATCCCCGTTTTAATAAGCCTTTCTCTAGAAGGGCCGAAAATATAAAAACCCCTCGGTGGATTTTAAATAGATTACGGTATTAAACTCGCCCCCTCCCCCTCTCCTCCTATTTCCCCTACTCCCTGCAAATGGTTTATTATGCTCCCTGTTAAGTAAATGTGTGTGTAACTGTAGGATTTCAAGCTTGACGTGAACTTGTTTTTTTTTTTCGCTACACGAGAAGCTGTAGAAGCACTTGGCTTCGCCTCGTGCCACTCAAACGCTTCTCTCAGGCTCTCCTAACTTCCAGCGTGCATCCATATCTCGATAGGCCGCCGCTAAGCATGGACCATTTCCTAAATTTTATTTTACAGCTAATTATCTGTAAATACTGACTAAAACTGTTTCTGTAAGGTATGTTTTGCGAGTGAATATATCATCTTAATTTACCCACTCGACTAATAAACTAAAAGGGAGTCTGTCGAAATCGTGTCGTTTTTTCCTGTTGAGCATGTAATGGAGTGTAGGTCAAAAACGGTTTTACTAATTTGTGGGCTTGTCCGCAGTTAGACAATATGCAAATGTCCAGTTTCGTTTCTGCCAATGTTTTGTTGGTAGTTTCGTGCATAGTCCACAGGAATACGATACGATTTCGGCAGAGGCGTAGGTTCTGTTAGCAGAGTAATCTTTGTTATTCTTTCTTGGCTTGAGCGTATTCTTTCATCCCGTAACAGGAACAACAGTTGTTTTAATCAAGTTAACACAGATAAACATTTGCAAACTAGCTTCTACTAAAAAGAACGTACTTGGTAACTTGCATTGCAGCTGCTAAAGATTATGTTCAAGATAAACGGGCATACTTCTATAACTTGGCTCGCCGACGTAAATGGTTTTCAACTGGTTCTGGTTAGTGACACTTAAATGAAATAAAATGAATCAAATAATAAAAGTACAATAAAATTATACTTATCCATCTGTCTAAAATAAAGATCTGTTCTTTGTTTAACGCTATAAAAATCAAGGAATAACTATTGAACACAGATGTATGAAATTGTATAAATTTTGTACAGAATATGCTATAACTAAAATTCAAGTATCTAAAACACTTGTGGTTCCGATTACCCGTATTTTTGCCTGAAAGCTTCATTTCTGGTCGAATTTTACGAGTAAAAATATGGTAAAACGACGTTTCGACGTCGTCAAGTCCAACTATACCGGTGATTTTGACATTCAACCACAAAACTAATGTTTTTTTAAAAAAACTTCCGTTTTCTAGGTCTCATTTTGGAGGTTTCTTGATTTTTCTAGTGAGTTGTAGCTGACATTTCAAGCCAGTGTTACAAAACAACACAATATCACAATTTTTCGACAAAAAAGGATTTGTGCAAACCTTTCTACCGTATCCCAGTTGTTTCACCCAAGCAAAACCAGTCTAATTGTAAAATATTTTTTTAATGTTAAAGAATTTGTGGCTTAATACCTGAGCTGTTGTTTTTCGGAGAAGTGTTTGCCAAACAAAATACACAAAATATTTTAAACAAAGTGTACAGTTGTCTTCTAAAAATATTCCCCCCGAAAACAAGCTCACAAACGATTCACACACAAATCCCTTACGACAATAAGACCTGGAACCCCGAAAATAAGACTACAGTATTATACGAGGTTTTAAAAACAAACGTTAGGTTTTATTCAGGGACCAGTGATCAAATGTCCCTTAAATTCTGTATTTATGATCTTTAATGAGGACCGTCGAATTCACGTAACAAGTAAACATAAAATGAACGTATTAAATTAAAAACTTACATATTAAGTTATGGAAGTGTAAAAACTAAACCAAGCTATAATAAAGTTTGTAAGACTAACTAACCGCAATTTAGATAACAGTGTTTGCCCGAAGTGGAGGTAAACTTGTATCGTTGGGCTCCGACACTGAGCACATGTGTTTGAACACCCTCCCTTATGTGTTGCATGAATGGCAAGTACCAAGGTTTTGTTAAACCTTTCTGTGACCATTATCAGGGACGCCGATTGAAATAAAAATCCACTGCTAACTTCATTTTGTCTGCTGTATGCCAGGCGACTCTTCAGGGACATTAGGAGACTCCAAAGACCCCCAAGGCCTCAGCACCTCATTGGAAGAACCAAAACAGTGCCCCCGACCCAACAAGCTCCTTGTGGGGTCCCCTTCCCTCAGGTCCATGGACAAGTTCCTAGATGGAGCCCAGGAGAAAGACCCTGACTCGGTTGATAAGACTTTTGACTACTGCCCAGAGTGTGGGGTGGCTTTGGAGGAGTTTGACGAGGAGACCATGAATCTCTGTATTGTTGTACTTTCAACGTTTGTCAACCAGAGCCCGTCCATGGCCATGCCACTCTTGCCCAGGATGTTCCAAACCGTTGCAAGGTAAGCTTGGTAGGGATTTATTTTTAAACGTCGAAACTTGTCCAAACTGGTTTGGCTATTATTCCCGCAATTCCAGGTCCATTTGTTCACTTAGGTGTATGTAACCCAGATGCTTAAACTACTGCCTAGATTTTCTTTTCAAATACACTGTGATGCAAACATTAAAAAATAAAATCACAAGAAAGCAACAATATAAACAGAAAAAAAGGAAAATATCTACGTGTTGTACTCTTGCGTATGAATTGTGTATCCGAATTCTGAGCTCTTGTACATTAAGATTATACAGTTAAGAGAGCATTGAATAAAGATTCGAAAAAGCCATTGAAACATTCTTCAGCAGACCAGTTGCATAGACGTTAAATGAAAGCCCTTAACCCAGTCTTGTGTACTAACGTAAGTTTTTAGTTTTCGGTTATCGCTGATTCACTTTCGAAAATAGAACACGTTAAGTCTGCAGGGAATAGGAGTAAGTGTTTTACCATGGACAACTTTGATTTTTTTTTCAGGAAATGTGTGTTTCCGTTGTTTCCCTGGCAGAATCAAAGGTCAGTATTCCAATCGGGTGCTGTTACTCAGTCAATAATGTTCTCTAGTTACCTTTCCAAACGTAAAACTAGCATAAGATTTCTCCTTTATGTATAAAAGACCAAATTTTTCTAAATCTTCAAACTACGAAATAAATAACTGATACAACATCGCCTCTTTTAAGTGTAAACCAAAATTGATATTTATCTCCTACACCTGTTGGTTTTGTTTGTATGCTGTGTATGTCATTCTAAGCCGTTGCAGCCTAAATAATCTTTGTATAAAGCCATTTCTTTTAGACGGCTTCCTCATCACTGTTTGTTCCAAGTTATCATTTCTTTGCAGTATGGTGCTCGTGCCTGGCTCAAACACAGAAGTTGCCAAGCAGTTCTTTCGATGTGTTCTTATTAAACTTGCACCACATGGAGTCTTTTCTGAAATCTTTCGAACAGTATACAAAGGTATGACGTGTTTCGGCCTTCTTTTCTGTTTGTTGTTTGTGGTGTAATCGGGCATTCCAGTTTCTCCCCTTGCTGTCTGTCTCTTGGCTCGTATTTCAATACTCTTTGTCCCTTGGCTCGTATTCCCACTACTGTTTGTCTTTTAGCTCGTATATTCAATACTGTTTGTCTTTTAGCTCGTATATTCAATACTGTTTGTCTTTTAGCTCGTATTTCAATACTGTTTGTCTTTTAGCTCGTATTTCGATACTGGCTAACTCTTACATGTAGCTCGTATTTTTCTCACTTTTTGTCTCTTAGTTTGTATTTGCTTACTATCTGTGTCTTGCTTGTATTTCCTTACTGTCTGTCTCTTAGCTTGTATTTCCTTATTGTCTGTCTCTTAGCTCGTATTTTCCTTACTGTCTGTCTCTTAGCTTGTATTTTCCTTACTGTCTGTCTGTTTCCCTTTGCTCGCATTACCAAACTGTCCATCCTTTAGTGCGAACTTCTTTACCGTCTGCCTCTTAGCTTGTATTTCCCTACTGTTTGTCTCTTAGCTCGTATTTCCTTACCGTCTGTCTCGTAGCTCGTATTTTCTCTACTGTCTGTCTCTTAACTCTTACTTTTCTTGCTGCCTGTCTCTTAGCTTGTATTTTCCGTACCTCCGTTCTGTCTCCCTTTGCTCGCATTACCAAACTGTCCTTTAGCGCGAATTTCTTTAACGTCTGCCTCTTAGCTTGTATTTCCTTAATGTCTGTCTCTTAGGTCGTATTTTCCTTACCGTCTGTTTCTTAGCTCGTATTTTCCTTACCGTCTGTTTTTTAGCTCGTACTTTTCTTACTGCCTGCCTCTTAGCTTGTATTTCCTTACTGTGTGTCTCTTAGCGTGTATTTTCCTTACTGTCTGTCTCTTAGCTTCTATCGTCCTTACCGTCTGTCTCGTAGCTCGTATTTTCCTTACTGTCTGTCTCTTAGCTCGTATTTCCTTTCTGTCTGTCTCTTAGCTTCTATCTTCCTTACTTTCTGTCGCCCTTTGCTCGTGTTTCCAAACTGTCCTTCTTTTAGTTCGAATTTCCTTACTGTCTGCTCTTAGCTTGTATATCCATATTGTCTCTCTCTTAGCTCGTATTTCTATACTGTCTGTCTTTCAGCTCGTGTTTCCTTACTGTCTGGCTCTTAGCTTGTATTTCCGTACTGTTTTTGTCTTTGCTTGTATTTCTATACTGTCTGTCTTTAAGCTCGTGTTTCGTTACTGTCTGTATCTTAGTTTGTATTTCTACCATTTAGATTTGCTTCCTTTTCAGATTCAACGTTGTTAAAAGCAATCGCTGTGTCATTAAATGGATTCTCATCGTTCGACCAGATGTCACCTGTGGCTTACTTACTGCAGGTATTTCCCAACTGCCTTTGCGTGCTTGCTGTAGACAGAGTTTGATTTACGTTCAAATTGTTCAATTTCATGGATATGAAAGGAGTTTGTTCGGATCGCATTTCTTGTCTGCCTCAATTATTGACAGTAAAGTGACTTATAAATATGGTTATCGTTGTAATAAAATGCGGGCTTTTTGTCTTTTTAATTTAGCATCCTGTTATCCACTAAGAGTTTTTAAGGCCTTAGATTCATTTCGTTTGACTTTGATAAGTCTTAATTTTAGTAAATTTTGAAAGAGTTTTAGCGGGTGAAACTATTAAACTGGATTCAAACTTTTTTTTTTTTAAAGCTGCAAGAACCAAAAGTTAAATGAAGAAAAATATTTTGTTCTCCTCGTGGTTTTCTTTGTCAGCCATTTTGTCATATATAAATTGCATTTTATTTTATCTTTAGGTTCTGTAAAGCGCCTAGTGCGCATAGAAAATTGTATTATTATTATTATTATTATTATTGTTGTTGTTGTTGTTGTTATTACTATTATTTCTATTATTATTATTATTAGTAGTAGTAGTAGTAGTGTTGTTATTGTTGTTGTTATTGTTATTACTATTTTTATCATTATTATTGTTATCTTAAGTATTACATTGCTGATAAAGGTGTTCTTATAGAGGCCAGTCATCTGATTTTTAGGAGGGGATATTAAGGGTTCCATTTTCTTTTTGGCCCTAACATGTTCCTCAACAGAACGTGTTTGATTCAAGGTTCTCAGTAACTTGTTATTAGTGAGAGGTGTTGTTATATTAACAGGACGTGTTGGGTTCGAGGACGCTTGAAGATCGAGTAACGGTGCTTCTCAGTAACTTGGCAACATACCTGTCATTTGCATCCAAAGAGCCAACGAGTGCCTGGGAGAGCCAGCTGTCCCACTTTGAGACGTTCTTTCGCAAGCTCCCCAAGGCGCTCCAGGATGGGGTAACGCTCGACAGTAGTACTGTTATGTCTGTAGATTATGTAGAATCGTATTGTTGTCTGGTACCATAATGCTCCCAGAGGCACTCCAGTTTGGGGTAACGTTCGACAGTAATACTGTCGAGTTTTCAAAATATGTAGAATAACTATACGTACTATTGTCTGAAACCATGTTGCTCATGTTAAGTTTATGATTTGTTTTCATTTTACCTTTTCAATTCAGCAGTTCTTGGTGTTAATGGGGGTGTGGGAGTGTATAGGTTGTATGGTGTTTTGAAAGAAAAGGCAATACTGCAGGGCCAGTCTGCTAACCAGTAAAGGGATTCTGTCTACTGCCTGTCTGTCTGTTTGTGTGTGTGTGTGCATGCCTGCGTACATGTATGTAGGTGGTTGGGGGGAGGGGAGGGGAGGGAGTGGCTAAACGGCAAAGTTTGTTTGGTTGGAGGTTGGTAGACAGAAGCGGTTGTTAAGGTGAATGAAAAACTAAAGTTTCTTACGAGAATGATTCCACCCTCAATATCTCTTAGTAAAATTCTATTTTTTTGTACATAAGTTTTGAGGAACAGCAGTTTCAATCTTTTTTGGTGCTCTTGGTTCGAGAACGAAGGAAGCATAGCTAGGATTACTGACTCTGTGCAGACAGTGATTTATCGTATTTTGTCAGTTTTGCATTTTGGACCATGGCATTGTGAAATCATTAGCTTTCGCGTTCGGTATCCAAATCTACTTCCCATCTGAATATGCTACGGATGTACCAACTATAACAAGGGCTAACCTCGTGATTTCTTCACAATTGTAGTGTGACATGACACCTGCGTTGAAGATTATGGCGTCGATTTTAGACGCTGCAAACAACTCCTTCAAGGTAGTGTACGATCTCTATTCAACTTTTATTTCAAGTTTGCATACAATCCTGCGTCTAACGCGCAGGCTCATCACACATAACACAAAATACGCTCTAAGATCTCCAAAGAACCAAAACTTGAGCTTTGTTCACACACAAACATGCCTGAGTATTTTTGGTACCGTCTACACCTTAGTATCTGTTTGATCGCCAGTTCCTCATCTGTCTTAACATTGTCTTTGTTTTTCTTGTTTCGTTTTTGTCTGTTTCTTTTTTCACGAACAGGATGGAAGTTTCTAAATAAATAAGTATAAAATGAATAAATAATCAAACTTAATTTCGTTGCAACCTATTTTCAGGGATTGCTTCCGCATTTTGGCCAGATTGTCAGTTACGTCATAAACAAATGCTCGTTCCAGCTGCAAGATCTTCTGGAGTTGTGTATGAAATGCACGGAGACATTCCCTAAGGTTGGTCGTGGTACAAAAGTTGTGTATCTTTGAGTTAAGAGAGAACAGTCAATGCCGTAGAATTCTGCTTGTTAGGTCACTACCCGCAGTTATAAGCACACCTTTTTACTACGTCATCAGAAAAACTGTCCCAATTACACTAGGCTGTAACATGCTTAAGCTTGTAATGTTTGGAGTAAAGACTGAAAAATGGTCTGGTGCGATGTTAAACTTGTTTCTGTAAAGGTAAGCGTGTAGAAAGTTCGTATCTTGGCCATTCCCGTGTAATTGTTCAAGACGATTTCCAAAATATGTAGGAACTGAAAATACTGTAGGTAATAAAAATTCCTTTGCGCAAATCGGAGCGAAAATCTGGAACAGTATTCTAGAATATCTGAGAAATCTCCCGAAACATGTACTTAAGAAAGAGGTAACAAAACTCCTTTTTCAGAAGCTCAAAGATCAAGATAGTTATGTTGACGTGGAGAAACTTATTTAAATATATTGCAGTAATGTTCTCTTTTATTATTAACCTCTTTTGAAACAAGCCAATCTTCTAGTCGGTACATATTTAGTCGTCCGTTTATGTAAATTATAGTTATTTCTGTTCATTCCTCTTCAAA